>BGPR01042475.1:0-13246 GCA_013235015.1 Araneus ventricosus | reverse complement strand
ATAGATAAACAATTTACCTAACTATAGCAGTAGACACACGTACAGTACACTCCTGTTATTCATCCAATTATGTATTATCAAACGTCAGAACTTTTAATTTCCTCTTTCCTCATCTAATGAAACATTTACATTCTTGAATTAAAAAAAATTAATAATTCAAATTCTTCTCGCGCGATGTCGCGGGTAACAGCTAGTTTGTAATAATTAGGTAAAACATTCTCAGATAAATAAAGTGTAATAAATGTAATTTAAATCTTAATTATGCATGATCTAAATAAAAATTAGTTTTCATTGAATTTAATGATATTAAAGAGCCATTCTGACTAAGACTCTTTCAACAATTGAACGTAAAAATCAAAATCATTAATTTTATTAGAGGCAAAACATATTGCCCTAAAATTTAGTTCAAATTAGCTTGCGAAAAATTAAATAAGTAGATGTTTTTAAAATTGTTTGGCCATAAATAATTTATAATTAATAAAAGGGGCGAATCAGCTGGCAGTATAAGACGGCTAGTATTTAATACAACAAAAGCAATTAAAAAAAAACAGAAATAATTTGAGCTTCTTCCTTAGCAAAGAATTAAAACGGATAAGTATTTCTTTATGCGCCCACCCTCAGATGACACAAAAACAGAAATGCAACATTTCCTTCGTATTATTTGCCAATAAAGAAACACCAAAGGACCACTCGTCCAATAAGGACGAGGCCCCTTCATCCCTCCTACAGTATAGTAAACAAGACAAAATAAGACCTGAAACACCAAACTCTAAGAAAAAGCGCGATTCCCTTTTTCCTTTGAGCTTTTAATAGTCAAACAAAGTGAATTTTTCGCCCTCCGTCCCCTTTTATCCCGTAATGTTTAGAGACCACTGAAGACTTATTTTCAAATTCTTTTTTATTTGCACAGCAGATCGTACCAATCTAACTCTTAAACTAAGCTTTTTAAATGGTCATTTTTGCGCCCCCGTTTTGCCTGCGCCATTTGCGTGGGCCAATCTCACCATCCCCTCGGTATTGCCCTAGCGACAGTTAAAAAACATGTCGGCTAAATGTCACGAATTATTGTTTGTGATATTTATTAGATTTTTCTTCACTCAGAAATATTTCTTACTTATTCTCATACCATTGTCTTCAATTCCAATCGATATTATGTTTACACATGGCAAAGAAAAAACAATAATTTTTTTGCCAATCCATTGCGGCACAATCAATTTTTTTTCTGCTTATCAAAAATCGGAAGTCTTCACACGTTGATTGCCACAGGGAAAGACAAGTGGTTGTTACAGATAACTATTTTTCAATCAGTATCAATAAGTGATAAAAGAAAATGTTAAGAAAATTTGTTGATATGGACCAGTGAATATTTTTTCGAAGCTTTTTCGTAATACAATGAAGACTGACGAGGACAATTCAAATATCCTGAAAAAAAATGTAGACTAAAAATTCGATATAATTTTAAATAAATCAGAATATTAATGTCGTTCACATACATACCAGCATGCATGGGGCACATATTTTCAAACAATTTCTTTATCGATCAAAAGTAAAGGGAAGTTTTCTTTCTATTATTTTTTCGTATATTTCCACAATGTGACGAGTTTTGTCTTTGGCGTGAGAGAATCGAGTACATGTATATTTTGGAACAACATCTTTTCCCATTGACCGATTTGGTCTATAATTTGACATACATGTACAAGTTAGGCGTAAAGACCACATACGAAATTCACTCGTCTAATTATTTTCAGTTTTGAATTATCATGTTCACATGTACACGGAGAGAACGCCTCCCCATGTCCCTGTTCCTGTAACCATTACAGTTGCCACACCTGTTGGATGGACATGGGACATCTATACGGATAGAACGCCACCCCGTGTCCCTGTTCCTGCAACCATTACAGTTGCCGCACCTGTCGGAGGGACATGGGAAACCTATATGGACAGACAGCCATTTTACGCTTTGATGGATTGGGTCCAAATTTGACATAGATCTATAATTTTTAAGTAAAGGTTTCATTTCAAATTGCATTTATGTCGCTACCTAATTTGCATACCCACGGACAGACTGACAGACCTAATTAAAAAATGTTGATTATGGACAAAAGTGTGATTTTCATAAATTTATAAAAAATGAATTCATATTTCATTACACAATTTCACGAAATTACTTACATATCTAGTTTCTTAACATTTAAAAAAAATGTTTGACTTTTTTTAGTAGGATTGGGTTCTAGAAATCTCTAAGTGCATATTTTTCCTTTTTAATATTTGAAATTTCAGGGTATTCAGCTAGACGTTTTGATGAAGACAATTTCTTGTCACTTAATTGAGTTGCTCAGAAGCCAATGCGGTTAAGTCTCTCTTTATATTTTTTGATTTTTGTAAATTTTAATGGAATTAACAATATTCATTTTAGTTATTAAAGGATTTTCTCGCTGCTTCGTTAGAAGATTTTTTTATGCTTTTCTAATCAAATCAATAAACCAAAATTTAAAAAAATAATGTATAAAAAACATTGATTTTTTCATTTTTTTTCTGGGCTTAACCGCATTGACTTCTGATCGATACAATTCTTGGAGCATCAGATCTGAACCTTAACTATGCATAATCAGAAAGAGAGGATCCGCAACAAGTTTTCGCATGCCGAGTAATGATGACAGCCGCTCGTTAATTAAGACAAGCGTTGTGGCCAAACGCATAATAGCCCCTTTACGAGCGGCACAATCGACGACTCCCCATAGCATGGGTCATCATCGGAGATGGGCCGAAACGAGTCATAACACCCCTTATGCACTCACCTAGGGAGCGAGTCAACAGCATTCTTAAGCCCGACATTCACTTGTAGGATAGCCATGCCATTTGTCCTAAGCCTGGTTTTCCCTCCACCAATTTTAATCAAAAAATGCAGGCACGCCATTCACTTGATATTTAACTCTGAACGAAGGTAGCGGGAAGCGATCTTCTTTCCCTCTCTGCAGCTGCTTGTTAATCGCTCTTCGATTTTCCCCAGTCAGCAGATTTTAATTTATGCTACCCTCAAAGCGAGGCTTTAATCTTCGCAAGGCAATGTTCTTTTCGCTAGCCTCTTTCAGGGTCCCTCTGAAGCGAGACTTTAAATTCCAGCGTTTACACTCCGATTTCAGTTCAGACGGAATTCCAACCACCACATGTCATTTGGCTGATTTCCATAGATTTTGTATGGATTTTCCTTCTAGTGTTCCAAAATATCCAGTTTATATGTGAAGTGAATGGTCGGCTTTAAACCTTACCAGTTCCTCTCACTGCTTCCTAATTATTAAGCCCTACAAGTTTACGAATGTTATCTGGATGGGCTTCTATAGAGCGTTACATTACTAAATCCTTTAGTTATATGAGAGCATGTTGAAAAAATGGAACAATGAAAATACACAAACGTATATGAAATAAATGGTCACAAGAAATAGCTACAAACGTGGAAAAAATGTTAGACGAGGGAAAAAAATTTCCACGATTTATTATTTAATTAGATTGATTTAATATTCTGTTTTCACCCATTTTGCAATGCTGCTCCTGCAATTGCACGATGATGGCCGACATTGAAAAGGAGCCTCCTCAGCCGTCTAAGGATGATGCCCCCGAAAAGAAACTGGACATTTTGGACATTGTGGGGGCAACGGCCTGTGGCAGAGATGCATCTTCCTCCTGGTGCATTTTTTCTCCATCCCTGCCGGAACGCACACCCTGGTCATGTGCTTTTTCGCACTGTTAATCTTAAAATTGTTAATTACTGGACAGGTGCCAAAGGTTAAAATTAGATCTATATATCAATTATTAAACGAATACTGGGTGCTGAAATATAAAACACATGATATATACAATTTTGCTGTATCTAAGAATCCTACCTTTACTGTCTATTGGACGATGATGCAGGCATAGCTGAAAACATTTTTTTGCATTGCGTTGAACAAAATAATTTAAATATTAAAGAAAAACAAAGTTTTTAAATTTAAATATCTTTTATTTAACAATTTTTTATTTTTTTGAAAAGTAACTGCCAACAACATTTTAAGTTAAGAAAAATAGAAATAAAATTTAAGTGATGCACAACTCAAAGACATTTTGTATTCAACAATGATGTATATGCATATATACATATATATATTTTGCAAACTTCTTCATCAAATTATTAAATGAGAAAGCATTTACTTTATTCACAGTGGCCACTATGAGAAGGATAAGTACTGAAATTGATTGATCATTTGCAGATACTGTTTAGCATCGCAACACAAGTTTCTTGAATCTTTTGGAAGCAATGCTCATAGAGGTAATGCATAATCAAATTTTCGTACAAACTTCAAGAGGAATTGTCACCTCTGAACATGAAGCTACACACGCAGCAGGCAACGTAATAAGGCACTGAAAATTTTTATCCCCACAATAGTCCAGTCATTAGGTGCTAAAAAGGGATGATTTAAAGCAAATTCTGGTGGAGTCGTAATTTTTTGCTCCTATATGTTTTTTGGGGTGCTGATTACGAATCTGAGGTTTCCCACCAAAAATGTTTGTTGGAATTTTAGTTATAGCCAAAAAACATGAAAAAAATGGGCTTTCTTCCAGTTTTTTGCTTATAATTCAAAAACTATCAACTTTTTTATAGCATCATCATATATCAAAATAATCAGCACAAAATTTCCTACAATTTGTGTCTGCACTATTTTTTCGTTACGAGTACCGTTTAGGCGCTATAATTGGTTGAAGTTTGGCGAATGTTTGACTTAAGTGCTAGCGCGGCTTGAACAACAACAAACCATCCTATCTGTAAGCGCGAAATCATCTATCTTACTAAATAAATTTTTGCTTAATTAATATACTTTTTCTATCGTAAAGTTCTTTGCTCAAATAAAGATTTTAGCAGTTATATTGTGAATATACTAACGCACAAAATTCGTTCTAAATCTTTCTACCCCTGGTATTACCTGGCTTTCCCTTTCGCGGTTGCGAAGTAAACTACAGAGTAAATATCACGAATTTTTTAATAAGTTAGGAGGCTTAAACATAGGCCTGTTATTGTACCATACCTGCTCTTGGTATCAAAAGAATCGAAGGAAATAATTTTAATACTGTGAAATTCAAAAGAAATGACAGAGTGTAACCACTAGCTCTAATAAGTGATGTCATCAAAGCGCATGATGAAAGTGTATCTATCAACCCTACAACGCTTTTCCAGATAATTTATATTACAAAGCAATCGGATGAAGAACTAAAGGACGTCTTAACATATGAACTATGTCCCTTTCCATTACTTCTGTTTGCTGAAGGTGGAATGCGAAAAGGCACGAAATCCTCTTTATACAAAGCTTTCAAGCCATGTACACGGGATTTTAATGCTGAAAGTAATGTGTATATTATTGATGGAGGATACTTGCTGCAGAGAGTCATCTGAAAAAGGGGTTCAACTTTTTCATCAATTTGTGATAATTATGTAACATATGTTCGTACAAAGTACAAATCAACTGCTCTAGTCATTTTCGATGGGTATCCTGAAAATTTAACAGTAGGAGGCACTAAATGAGCATAACGGGCCAGAAGAACACAGAAACAAATGTCAAGCGAAGTAATATTTGATGAAACGATGATACGAACCGTTTGCTAAGAAAAATTCCTGGCCAATCCGAAGAACAAGGATAGATTCTTTTCCATCCTGATGAACAAATTCTCCTCAGTAAACATGATGAACAAGTTCTCCTCAGTAAACATACAAGAAAGCAGACGAAGATGCTGATTGTTTAATTAATTGTGAAAGCTCTACCTTTGGCCCCAACACATCCGTCTGTGGTTGTCACAGGTGAAGATATCGAACTTTTTGTCTTAATTGGCATTTGTACCTTTAACAACGTATATTTCCTAAAACTAGGAGAAGGAAAATCGCTGAAAAGGTATTTTCTCCTCACACAGTTTTAGAAAAAAATAATCGCCGACAATATTTTATTCAGACATGCCATGAGCGGATGTGACACCACATCGGCTCTTTTTAATTATGTTAAATTGAAGTTTGTGCAGATTTCGAAAAACAATAATGATCTCCTCAAAGTAATTGAAATTTTTAAGAACCCGAATATGACCCCTGAAGCTGTTGCGGATGTAGGGAACTGCTTTCTTGTGGCATTGTATGGCTACCCAATACCTACCTAGGGTACACCATCCTTGAATAATGTTTGCTACAAATGTTACATGAAATCTTCATTTAACAAGAGTAGCAACATGGCTTCGCTTCGCAGTTGCCCACCAACATTCCCTAAAAGTTTACTATCATATACAGCACTGGCTTGGCCATAAAAAGAGACTTGAAGACTGGGGTTGTGAAAGAACAAACAGTGGGCTCCAATCTGTCAAAACTGTGAAGCCCCCCGCACCTGACTCTATCCTGTACGCAAGATATCCTGCAAGTGTAAGAAGAGGTGCACAGGAAATTGCAGCTGGAGGAAGGCTAGACTGTTTTATTCAGTGTTGTACCCTCATTGTTGGGACAACTGCAGTAATAGAGGGATTCAAGTAATTAATAGTGATGAGGATGATGATGGTGAACCAATACTGCCCGATGATTTAGTTGAGGCGTCTTTACTTTTGCATGTGGAGGAAGACACAGATAATCTTCCAAAAGATATTGGACCATAAGCTTCAAAACGACCAAGATAAAGTGAAGAGACTGTGTATAATGTATGTAGATACTAAGATCATATTTATGACTGTAGTTGTATTATTATTAAGCTATTATGACTTTTAAAGTTTAGAATGCTACTTTTTTTTCCATGTGATTTTTTTTCTTGGTTACTGTATTCCAAGTTATTCAAATTAATTAATGAAAATTAATTAAGTTTAATTAAAAACCACACTAAGTACTTTTAGTTGTTTGTAAATAACATTTATTGGGAAAGTGAATCTAAATTTCCATCAACATCAGCCTTTTAGAGATAATAAAGGAATTTTATTCATAACTAGCATCTTACGCCCGGCGTTGCTCGGGACTAAATTACTTTCACGTCTAATATAACAGATGAAAAAATTATTTGAAAAAGGGACATTATGGTAGAAAAAGTGCATTAAAGAAGTAAAGTGTATTAATAGTAAGATAGTAAATTTTAGTGCATACAGATAGGAAGATTTGTTATTTTTCAAGCCGTGCTAGCAGGTAAGTCAAACTTTAGCCAAACTTCAACCAGTTATGGCGCTTAAACGATAACGTAACGAAAAAATAGTACAGACATAAATTGTAGGAAATTTTGTGCTGATTATTTTGATATATGATTATGCATTAAAAAAGTTGATAGTTTTTGAATTATAAGCAAAAAACTGGAAGAAAATCCATTTTTTCATGTTTTTTTGGCTATAACTAAAATTCCAACAACAATTTTTGGTGGGAAACCTCAGATTCGTAATCAGCACCCCAAAAAACATATAGGAGCAAAAAATTACGACTCCACCAGAATTTGTTTTAAAAAACTACCTAATGACTGGACTACAATGCTTGAGCAGCTCTTTCATCACTTACACAATCGTCACATAATAGAAGCGTTCGAAGGGCAGGCTGTTCAGTGCCGCAATCCAGTATTGCAGGGCATGGTAGGTTGAGTCATTTATCTAATTACTGAAACTGGACGAATAAATGCATGAAAATAGGTTAACTCAATCTACTGATTGTTGTAAGTAGTCAAAATCTGAGCGCGTAGATTAAATAGATTATAAGAAGAACGCAAAACTGTCCCAACGGCTTCCATTCCAAACTTGAAAAGAACAAAGAAAAATACAGAACGAGCACGATCCGGTTGTTGTCATTAATCAAACATCAACCACCTCATCGCAAACGGAAAGAGAGACCGCCACTGGGCACTCTTTGACAATGAATTAAGTGAATGAAACGGATACGCCAGAAAAATTTTACAATACAGGATTAATGGAATAGAAATTTATATACAAATGCATGTATAGCAACATGAGGAGCGTGTATATCTTCGGACGGTAAGTCCTTTGAACACTTTAAGTATGCCATATTTTTGTTGTTTATACTGCATCCTCCTTGAAACCGTACCTGTCATGCGGCTTGCAATTTGTAATGGTGTTATGTATAGTACAACTTTGCAACGCTATTATGAATTTGTATTCCAGTAAACCTATGTTCAACATTTTATCTGATGTTTCCGGTTCTTTTACATATTTGATGGCAAATAGCCACCTTTAATGGTCTTCCTTCGCTTTTGAAACCCCATTTGTAAATATGACTTGTTTCTGTACACCCTTAAGTCTTATGCCTTATCCACTCTTAAAGTCTGACCCATGATTTTAGGCCCACCCACTATAAGATGCATATGATGAAGTAAAATAAAAAAAAAATTATAGAGCAGTGATATAGCTTGTAGAGAGGCAACTAACGCAACCGCACAAATCCCTTCTGCTTCGAAAATATAGTTTTCTGCAAGTTAAAACTGATGCTTATGGAAAAAATCAAAAACCAGAACTTCCTTTAAGACACTTCTTTAATAAATACGCCGAGGAAATTTATTCAAAGGTTTGTTCAGAAGCATCTAAAGAAAATAATGAGATAGACTTAATAATCTGTAAGGTTCTCATTTACTTTTAAAACTTATTTTGTTTATTTCATCGTGGCAACGCAACGTTAAGATGATGTTCGGACAGTTGAAAACAGAATTCGCAAAGTATCGCTATATTGTAAAGTTGTGTTCGCCTTTCGCTAAATAAATGTTTATCTATTTTTTAATCTGTGTTCATATGATGATTCTTAATATATTTCAACTCACTCAACATCAAAAGTCCTTTTTTTGACCTTATAAATCAAATTTGAAAAATTCTTACATAGAGTACTATATTGATAGATGAAAGAGGAAATAATTTTATCTAAAAAGTTAAGGTTATCGACAGATTCTATTATTTTCTTAGTTTAAAAAGTAAAAAAATAATTTTTTAGTTTATTATATGTTGTCTTGTAATGATCAATGATCTGATTTTTCTCAAAAATATCAAAAATTATAAGAAGAATGTTTAGTAAAAAATAAAGATTTTGAAATATCAAAAAATCGCAAGGATATTTAATTCCTTATACAACGCCCGGCTATTCTAGCATTATGAAATACCCAACAACTTTTTCTATTCAAAAACACCAATAATCAAAGGACATACCATGAATAAGAACCACAAATGTGTACTTAATTTCACACTTTCAGAAAATGTGAGAAAAATCTTTCGCAGATTCCCCCCGAAACGAATGACACAACAAATTCATAAGAACAGTTAATGTTCTTCCGGCCAATTGGCAAACGATTTTTCCGTCCCTTCCTCGGAATCTTACGAAATTCAATCTGCAAGTCAGATGACCAGATCATCTGTTAGGCCCGGTGCATACTGGCCGATTTGTGTCGTTGAGCAATAAAAATAACTATAATAATCCCCATGCCCCTGTGGAGCCACAAAGGGGGCACGTGGGTTACTATTGTTATATTTTATTGCTCAACGACACAAATCGGCTACTCTGTACCGCGCCTTAGTCACACGCCGCGCGTGTTGTTTTATCACCGTTTTCATGGTTACAATAAGCCTATAAAATGCTTTGGGGACACGGCGTTTGTTTATACCCGGTTGTGTTTGTTCTGAAGTTAATCTTTTCTAGTCTTCAGTTCGTATCTCATTCATTTTTTTTTTCAAAAACCTTCAGTGGAAAGTTAAGAAAGTAAGTGGTGTTTTCAGTTATTAATTCTTTTTCGCCTTTTCCATTTTTAGTACATATTGATTTCTTCTGGTTTTTTTATAGTTTGAAATTATTTCAATGTTGCTTTGTGTTACGAATTGTCCTTTAATTTTGGTGTTGAATTTTCTCAGTATGGGAAATTCCTTGTGAATGTCGAGATTTGTTGTGAGTTAGTTTTATAAGTATATATAGTATATTATAGTTTTTATATTATTTGTTTATATAATTATGCTATTAAAGCATGGATAATATTGATTTTCATACCTGACTTTTTAACATTTGGAAACAGAAAGCTTTAAACTTAACAATGTACAGCATCTTGTATAGTTTAATAGTTTTTAACAATTAATAAGACTAAATTTTTGATTGTGTGGAAACATTATGAATTTAATTTTACAGAACAAATGTGAGGCAATTATGTATAACTGAAAAATTATTACGTTCGAGTTTTTTTATAATTTTGGCAAAGAATTGAATAAGTTTATTATAGCCTTAACTGTATTAGTATCTAATCTCGGCAAAAATACAAAAATAAAAATAGTTTTAATTAGATAGTAAGAGCTTTAATTAGATATAACCGCTATTTTTCTCATTTTTTTTTCCATGAAATATAGTAATGCTATTTTTTAAAAAATTACATTTGATTACATGTAAAAAAAATTTATTTTCAGTATGAAACATGAAATTTACTTTTCGAAATAGAGAAAAATGATACTTTCATTTTAAAAAGAACTCATTTCATTTTAAAAGAAAAACGAACAATCTTGACCAGGGCCAGATTTCCCTTGTCAGGGCCAACCTAGGCCATGGCCCAGGGAGAAATTTAAAAGAAATTACAATAAAATACTTACAAATTTCAGTATGATCTTGACAAGATCATATAAAACACTATTTTTATGCACATCCATACACATTGAATAACAGATATAATTCTATGAATTATTACATAATTTATGTACTATTTTTTATAAAAATATAACTTAGGCGCATTTTATTCATTCCATCTGCTTATCGTTTGAAAAATGGTCACAAAATATGATAACATGCCTTTTACAGATTAGTTTATTTCACTCGGAACAGGACACTGATGTTTTCCTGTCATGCTTTCTGGAACACTTATCGCAGTGTCCGCAACCTCTTTTGGGAATTTTTTCTTGTTGAAGGTATATTTGTTCTCCAGCTAGTCTCTTCACAACATTTCCAAATTTTTTTTCGCGTTCGTAACCGCTCATTTCCCCTCCCGATTCGTCTCTCAATGCTCAATTAAAATAAAACGCGAGCACACGTGCGGGGTAAAATTCCTTTTCACTATCTGTTCATGACCTTGACAGGTATCAGATGTGTAAGAACGGTCAATTAAGAATGATGGCCTTTTTTTATGCAAAACAATGTAACTGCCCCAGCGCGTGTGCTGACTGACGAATTAAAGAGGTCGACACTAGATAAGGAATGTTTGCACTTCTTACTTTTCTAATTGAACAGCAAAGGATTGCTTTCTTTTCCACTTATGATTATGCTTTTTTAAAGTTGGCCTATCTTTTTATCTTATAGACAGATACAAATTTTGGCTGAGGTAAATGATAAGACGTTCAGATAGAATTTGTATATAAACTATTGCTAGTCATCATTCTCAACTGCACGTCGACAAATTTTCTCGTCGCTGTTTTCTTCTTACAAGTACGTAATTTTTCTCAAAGTTATATTAATTTTTTATGTTAAGGTAGATTTAAAAAAAATCCTTTTAAGCATTCTTAATATTGAGTTAATAAATGACAGGAGTTTAAAAGCTATTAATTTAAATGCGTTTAATAAAATTAAACTTTATTAAAATAAACTTTATTAAAATAAATAAAAATTGGATAATATCGTAAATATAATTTTTAATTTTTTTTGTTTGCATATAAACGCATATTTAATACATTGTGTAGGGAAAAATTATTTTGAAATAAATAAATCTTTAAATAATTTTCTCTTTTACTGTAATTATTTAAAATATAGTCTCCATACAACCCCTCTCCGAGAGAATGTCGTGGCTTTACTCATCAGATTTTTTTTAGAATGCTAGATTCCAACGTAACGCAATGAATTTTTTGTTATGGTGAAAACCTTTTACATTTGAATAACTTGACTTATGGCTTAGCAATAGCTAATTCGTTGCCAAAATGTAGCATGATTCCTAAACATTCTTGTTAAATATTTAGGCTGCTCATATAAGAAAAATCTGATTGGCGACTTTCGTAATTATAGTTTTATTGTCCTTAAAACATCATTTATTCAAATCTTTTAAAGACATTTAATATGTGGGTATAATAATGTTTCAGAAGACATATTGTTTATGCTGTTTATTTCACTTCGTGATGGTTGCTTTATTTTTTTAATAAATTTTTGATTTTAGTGACGTTAATTTATAGTTTTTCCTTTGCAGGATGAAGGTCCTTGTAGTACTCGTGTAAATTTATGGTTGCGGTGTCAAACTCACCAGGAGCCTTTTAAACACATCAGCTCCCCTTTTAGAAGAATGATAGTCCTCAGGAGATTTCACTTAGACACCACGTGGAGGGTGGTAGTGATTCCCAAATATAACAATTTTTTATACCTGATGACGTTTTAAAAGGAGTCTAAAGACTTGCTATTTAATTGTTGTTTTCCTGGGTAAAGCTATTATAGCTAATATACATTCGCATTCTTTTAGTATTTTAACATATTGTCACGAAAGATGATATTGTTCTATTTCCTCTTCAGTCAAACAATATCTTACAAATAATTTCTTAATTGTAATATGAATCTTCATAATTTAGAGCCAGAAAATTCAATATCCAAGTCAGGAATTTTTAGTCATTAAAGCGTTTCTTTTCTACATTAGTTTGACAAAGAATGTTGTGGTTTTATTGCTGGAATCTCTGCTGGTATTGAGTTATTGGGCTCATATTTTGAGTAGAATTTTTATGTTTTTATAGCACAGAACAAAATAATGTTAGCCTTTAACCTTTCTCTAAGACTATAAAGATTTTTATTTCCAATAAATTAGGCGATCATCAACATTTAGATTTGGGAAAGTGTGCAGCTCTGCCAAATGTTTTATTTGCCATTTTGCATGATTTCTTTGTCGTTTAAATGCAATTTCTTATTCTTTGTCGGTCATACCAAAAGCAATTAATAAAGCTAGCGATCATAAAATTTCATTGAAAATTCTGTGAAACACCGGATAAACTATTTTATATAAAGAAAGAAACCAGATAAAATCACCTTGTTTTGTGACAGAATCATTTTGGATTTTCCATGTATGTTTCTGATTTTTTTTGGAGAACTTCTCATATTTATTAAACCCTGCAAAAATGTAACAAAAGACTAGGTTGTGATCTGTTTGGATGAGTTAAAAAAATCTTGGCTTTGAGTATTCATATTAAGTGTCTACAAGTTTGGACCCTTCTATTTCTTAAATTTTGCATTCATTATGGCTATTTAAATGCGTTCAGAATCTATCAAAATCGAACAAACTGCAATCCATTA
>BGPR01042474.1:0-10017 GCA_013235015.1 Araneus ventricosus | reverse complement strand
AATTCGGAGTTTTAATGCAAAATTGTAGTGTCTTTCAGTAGCATTAATTATGGAAGAATTTTATTTCGATATTCTATAAAATATATATTTTTAAATTTTTCAGCATTTAACACTGAATTATCTGTTTATATCGAATACAGAATCTGAATATATAATCAATATATAAATAATAATAAACAATATCTGAACTAATTGGGGCTGATCCTTGTTCGGATTCCGGCCAATTCGGTAAAATACTCTTGATATAATCTGGGAGCTCTGTGAAGGCGTACGGAAAGAGCATGCGGCTATTCACACGATACAGTGGCAAGCAAGTTGATTGTAAAAAGAAAGATATCTAAGTTTGTTTCTATTAATTAAGGTGTTGTATTGACTATTAAAGACCAAATCGAATATTCCATTTAAGTTAAGAATAAACATTAGCTTTGTTTCTGATTCGTAATTCTTATTTTTCCTTCTCTTTTTCAGTAACAATTTTTCAGAAAATTAAAAACAGATCTTCGGACCATCAGGAAATTTCGGATTTTCTTGGTTCTACGGTGTTGGTTTCTTCATCTAATTCAGGAAGAATTCTCACTGTAGTTTAATATCCATAATTACAGGGTGACTCATAAGTCGCCATACAAATGGTGAAGGAGGTGACTAATTTATTTTCCGTTTTCAGGAAGATGAACTAATTGAAAAGAGATGCCACTAATGAAGGAAGAATGGACTGGCATTATTCTGCTCGCTGGGAATGGTACCACTCTTCATGTAGTGCGCACTTTCAATGCAACCCACAGAATGCAGATAACTGATGACACCGTGGCAAAATTTATCAAGAAATTCAAAAGGTCAGGTTCCGTCACAGATGCAAGCACCCGTCATGTAGCGCGCACTTTCAATGCAGCGCACAAAACGCAGTTTAATGATGGCACCGTGGAAAAACTTATCAAGAAATTCAAAAGGACAGGTTCCGTCGCCGAAGCAAGCACCCGTCATGTAGGGCGTACTTTCAATGAGGCACACAGAACGCAGATAACGCACGACACCGTGGCGAAACTGTCAAGAATTTCAAAAGGTCAGGTTCCGTCACAGATGCAAGCACCCGTATTGTAACGCGCACTTTCAATGCAGCGCACAGAATACAGATAACTGATCACACCGTGGCAAAATTTATCAAGAAATTCAAAAGGACAGATTCCGTCATCTATGCAAGCACCCGTCATGTAGCGCGAACTTTCAATGCAGCGCACAGAACACACATAACGCATGACACCGTGGGAAAACTTACCAAGAAATTCAAAAGGACAGATTCCGTCGCCGATGCAAGCAGATTTGGAAGCCCAAAGACGGCAGCAGATGAATGTCCGTCAACACAGGTGCTAGAAGCGATAGCCAAGAGTCTGACGAAAGGGAGCCAAGCAGACGTTCCTCTGTGCAAATGGGAATCCGCCAAAGCAGCGTCATACTCATATTGCGGGCTAACAAGTGGTACCCATATGAGCTACAGATGTTGCAACATCTGACAGAGGACGATCCTGACCGTAAGGCAGAGTTCTGCAATATGAACAGGAACATATAACAGAAGAAACATTGTCACTGTTCGCTAAGATGGCTGTCATTGTGTGTCGACACATGGAACATATCCTGCAACATTAGCATCGTATGATATCATTTGTACGCATAAAATAAATATTAGTCAACGCTTTCATCATTTGTATGGAGCTTATGACTACTCCAGTACATATAAATGTACACATTTATATGTACAGGAGTAAATTTGAAATAAATTGTTTAATTTAATAATAGTTTTTATGATTTGTGAAACATTCTAACGCTAATTTTCAAACTAACAAATAACGATGTTTATGTGAAGAAATATGAATTGTTAATGGGGTTGAAGATCTATGTAAGCTACAACGCTGTTTGTTTGAATAAAAGTTGCAAGTTATCTTGCAGTATTACCTGAATTTTGAAGAAAACTGACAGTTAATAATTGAAATTTATATAACCAGTGTCGATTGAATATCCTAGATTTTGAACAATATAAATAGTTCTATTTCAATGTATATTTTTTAAATGTACGTAGCTCAAAATTTAAAAAGAAATTAAAATATTGTAAGATCTGGCAGAGGAGTCAGCGTTAATGCTCATCGAGCAATAAATGATGGCAACATAAAGAACCAACCGTTTGCTGTTTGAATTAATGTGTTTTTCCTTTGGTAATAACATTCTACTTCTTTCAATAGAACTTTAATTAATTCGTCTTTTATAATAGTTTTTAAAACATTTTCTGCAATTTATTCAAATTCATTTTCAGTTTACATAGCATAGTTCGAATTCGCTAGCATTATTAAATTTACTGTAATATAATTTAAATTGAAGCTTTTTGAATTAATAATACGTTAATTTAATTTTGCTTCCATCATCTATTAGATTAAATTTTATTTTTATGTGTAACTTAATAAATACGTACCAACCAGTGTGTTGGAAAAATCCTTATTCCTAAAGTAAAACAATATGGTTTGCGCTTAAAACCTTCGCTTAAAATTTTCATGCTTTCAGTAACTAAGAATTGCTATGTGAAAATCAGAAAAAGAACTTACAAAAGTTGTTTTTCTCTTTCACATTATATCAGCGAGCAGTTAAATACTAACGCTTGTTTTGTATTCAAAAAGTTTACTTAGAATGTAAATAATGTAAACACAACATAGATTTTACTGTCAGGAGCGCTTGCACTGGATCATACAGTGCAACATTTAGTTATATTTTTAGAAGACACGGGGAGTTATAGTTTGGTATAATTTTAGAGGAAGTCTGTCGTTTGACGGTGCAGTCACATGAAATGAGTCTATTGTTAGGGTTGCCATACGCTCCGCATATACGGGACTGTACCAGAATTTTACTACTCAGTCCCGTATTACTATTTTTCCCGGTTTGTCCCTAAAATTAGCCAAGTTCCTGAATGGGAAGAAATAGAACATACATACAGAAATACAACATACTATTGTATATTTGCCAATAAGAAACATTGATATTGGCAACGCTGAGATTCTATTCAACCAGTTTGTATATTTGAAAGATTATTTAGAGAAAATAATACCAACCAAAAATGAATGAATGGGAAGAAATACAACAAACTATTGTTTATTTACCAAAAGAAACATTGATATTGACAACACTGAGATTTTATTCAACCAGTTTGTATATTTGAAAGATTATTTAGAGAAAATAATACCAACCAAAAATAACTGAATGGGAAGAAATACTACAAACTAATGTTTATTTACCAAAAGAAACATTGATATTGACAACACTGAGATTCTATTCAACCAGTTTGTATATTTGAAGGATTATTTAGAGAAAAATAATACCAACCAAAAATGTGATGCAACTATGAAATTGAGTATGGAGGAGAAGTGGCTGAAGATGTTTTGCAGATACATTGGTCAGAAGTCATACCTGATAAAGCTATGCGAATACGTATTTGCCATTCCCACCCACAATGCAAATGTGGAGAGCATATTTTTCCTAATGTCAATTCAATTGTCGGACGAAAGAAACAGATTGTCATTGGAGACAACTGAAGCCATTTTGATTTGTCATTATAAATGTAAAATGACTTGCGCACAATTTTATAATTATGTGAAAGAAGAAAATGGCATAATTAAGAAAATAAAATTAACTTTGAAATATGACTGGGCTAAAAAGCACAAGACTTGCATCTTTTTTTTATTATTCTACAAATTCATTTTATTAGATTGCTTAAACTTTACTACTTTTTTATGAGAGTAAAACAAACCATTACCTCCACCTATTTTCATGTTTTATTTATTTAGCACTTAAAAGTCCGTATCAATGCTTGACAATTATGGCATCCCTATCTCTTGTAAAAGATATTAATGTGTTTGCATAATGCAAAATGTGTTAAAACCGAGATGTTAGCAGTTGCCTGGTAAAGTATTTCTTACGAACTTTAAAATAAGTAGCTAAACAGAAGAGAAAAGGCAATAATTGAGCTATGAAAATAAAAACAAAGTCATTATAGCTTCATCTATTAGCGAGTACAGTAGAGTCTCGATAATTCGAGTCTCGATTGTTCGAGTTTTCCATAAATCTGAGTTAGTGAAAAATATCAGTTTAGCTCCCAAGTAATGACCAACACATACACAACACTGAAAGAATTACTACATTTGGTTTTTATTGTTGTTCGACGGGACATTTGTCCACTGCGCACCCCGAAGCCACCTGCTGCAGAAATACCCCCTCCCAAGGAAAAGGGGATATATATAAGATCGATATATAGGAGCGATGTGTTTAAACAAAAAACAATTGACAATTATTTTAAGATTAATTAACCTGTTGCTATCAGCAGTTATGTTATAATATGTAAGTACATTTTCATTTAAATATACTACACTAAAATTTAAAAATTGCTTTTATTTCCATTTATTTATTTATTAAATTTTATGATTTCGATCATTCGAGTTTTCGATAGTTCGAAGTAGGCCAGGTCCCGTCCACCTCGAATTATCGGGACTCTACTGTATATCCATATATAAATAATTGATATATCGCTATAAAGCGTTTTTATTGTTCGAATCTTCAAACTACATTACTGCAAATAAGCCATCTAAATGCATGAAATAATAATATGCACACACACTGACCTTGTCCAAAGTCAGAATAACGTGAATTTTGAAGGACACGTACTATGATTAACCCCTTAAGAGTCGCATTTTTGCTATCTAATAAGATGACCCGTCTTGTTTTGGAAAGGGGATGTCGTTTTCATTCATCTAAGAAGGCATAGAATTCTTGAGATGCTTATGGATTCTACGTAATTTTTGTGGCAAATTATAAAGCTAATTAATGATTAAATTTTAGTTTATAAACCTAAAAATCCGATAATTCGATGCACGTCAATATGATGGGCGCGACGGTTAAGGAATTAAAAAGATTTCTACCACGTTACGTACTCTTTTTTCGATAACTCTAAAAATTTCCCGTGATTAATAATAAAATGATGACCATGACAAATATTGAGTTGAAACATGTTTATTCAAATTATTTATGAAGTGAACCATATCAAAAACATCTAGCATCATTTTGCGCGATTCTCTCTTGGAAAACTATAAGTGAGATCACCTTGTCAATATATTTATGCCGCGCTTTTTAATGTGTAATTACTGTGCATGAAAGTTCCAAATGGAACCAGTTCCATCCGGTTGAAACACTGTACCACCACATATCAATAAAATTACAGCGAAAAAGTCAATGCAATTTCTTACTTACATTCTACAGAATCCCGGATAGTTCATTTAACCATTTA
Organism: Araneus ventricosus; assembly: GCA_013235015.1. Taxonomy (NCBI): domain Eukaryota; kingdom Metazoa; phylum Arthropoda; class Arachnida; order Araneae; family Araneidae; genus Araneus; species Araneus ventricosus. The sequence continues at coordinate 4,703 of BGPR01042474.1, read as the reverse complement.
ATGTAGTATTAATGCGAATTAAGATGGATGTTTAAATTAATTGAATAGAATACTGATTAAATCAGACTTTCAGAAAAATTTACCGAACGAACGAAAAATTTTTACCCGTGCTGACATCATCGGCCTCGTTTTCAAATCTATATCAGTATGGAAAATGATAAAAATCTCCACAAGCAGTTCAGTTGGAATCTTAAATTTCTCACACAAACTCGCCCCCAACTTTTGCAAATTAGACATATCACCAGCAGGCCTGAAACACAAACGTCGCATTAAGTTCAAAGTGAACGGGTACTAGGAACTCATTATTCATTAATATTTTTCTCTCCTGATATCATCAGGCCAAACACAACCTGATGGTGCTGGGAAGAGATTAATTTGCTTGTCAGAGCGAGCGACGTCCTCAAGATGAGAGCTCGCTCGAAGGGGAAATACGAGATTTTCCGCAAGAGAGAAACACTTAGCTCGGAATATTCAAAGCTCGAGGTGCGTCTTGACTATCTGTTAATAGAGGACGGTTTCGGGTCACTTGTTTGGAGGGGGCATCGCATTCCTTCATGGACCGATGCTCGGAGATTTGAGCTCGGAAAAATGATAGCCTCGCTGGAATAAGTATGATGACTTGCCTTAAATTGGAAGTAGGACTTGCTTTAAAATTGAAGAGCAGGCAGTGTTTTGATATAGATTGACTTTGGTGGCTTTTGATTTAAAATTGCTTAAACATTGAATTTAAACTTTATATTACGGTTTAGTTAAATATTAAGAAGCTCTTTCAAAATCAGGTATTTTAAAAAGAAAATTGACTATGGAATTTTTCCTCTATTTCAGTTAAAATTAATTATTAATTAAAATATTGTTTAAGAGAAACCTTGCCACTTGCTTGAGAGAAAAGACACTAAAATAGTTTTTTTAATCAAAAACCTGGAGGCCAAGACAGAAAAAGCGTGAAGCTCTAATTGAAATAATCTCGGGGATTTGAGCTGGAGAACTAATGAGTTACGTTTGGGATAGTTATGAAGACTTATTTTAAAATTGAAAGTATGATATTATTTCAAGTGGAGAAAATTTTGTTTTAGATTAACATATCTCTTTAGTTTTGGACTGTCCCTTGAACGGGGAATTAAAGAAGTTTTGCATTATTTATCAAACATAATAATGATAATGGACACGTTATGTCTTTTTTCTAACGAAAACGTTATTGCGATCTTATCGACTTATTAATACTGTCAAAAAGTGTACCAACAGGAGACTTCGAAGGATATCTTTAAAGTACAGCGTCAATACATTTAAAGTTTGCCAATTCAGAAAGCTCTAGAGCTAGAAGCAAAATTTTCCGAGAATGTAGTACAACTTATGCTCTCTGTAACACACACCCCTTAAAAAACTCGTGCATAAAAATGGTATTTTGAATGGAAAAAAGACTTAAAGTAGGAAACTGAATTTTGGTAGGAATTTTAGCTCAAAAAATTATGTTAACTATCCAATTTTGCCTCAGGATTAAAAAAATAATTTTAAAAAATTGCATTTTTCGTGATATTTTTCGTAAACATGTATTATGTCACAAAAACTATTTTTACACATAATAAAAGATTTAAAAATTAACTTTTCATGACACAACTTTTATTGCCACTCAATTTGTTGCCCTCATTTTAATAATTTTTCAAAAATTAAATTGTGTATAAAATTTACAATTTATAACACTTTTTTTTATTGTTGAAGAACAAGAATACACAAGAACTGTTGCTAGATCACATTAGAAGAATCTTGGATGAAGACGAATTTTTTTTTATTCATATTTATTCTAATGTTTTTTCTAAATGAAAAATTTACTATGCAATTGTCCCAAATCGTCCGTTAAAATCTTTCTTATAGCGCAAGATTTATGAACAAAATTTGAAGTACCTATGCAATAAATACTAATAACTTATGGAGAAAATTAGCTATCGGCGGATTTTAAAAATCGTCAGGTTCAACTCATATTCTCATCTTAATTAAAAAACATTTCAGACGAAAAAGAATTTTGGATATTGTAATTTCCTATACAAAAGTAGTTTTTTACATCAAAAATATTAGACATGAAAGTATTTTAATCCCGAGCAACGCCGGGCATAACAGCTAGTGCTATTATAACGTTCATATCTGACGAAACGATGATCTTCATTGAGAACGCCACACTGCGTCCAGCACACCTGCAACATCGATCCGCACATCCGAAAACCTACCTGTCCGTGTAATGCACCGAATGAACCACGTCCATTTAAGAAGAGTGATCACATACGACGAAAGAAATCATTCGTCATCCTCTGGCGAAGTGACAGCCTCCCACGCACACCCTGTCAACCCTCCAGGGAAAAGAGAAAAGGACAAGACAAAAGTCCGTTTGTCTTTCCATCTTCGCGTGTGAACTTACCTACAATAAATGGGAAGATGGCTAACCCTACAGCACGCACTGAGAGTAGTAAGTCGTGTTTACTGAAAGAACTTACTCCCTACACTATTTTAGTCCAGCAAGATAACAGGATACGTGAACCCTCTCGGTGATACTTGTGTAACAGTTGCTTTTCTTTTAATGTCTGAAATAAGTTGCCATTATTAGACAATGTACAAAGGAGATAGTAATACTAGTCACGAGCAGTTAAAACCCCTTCAGTCGGAATTTAGAAATATTGAAGTGGAACTGTTTTCCTTTGGTGCGCTGTATATTGGAACAAACGGTATCTGAAAAATAAAATTTTAAGATTGTTGGTGAAAAATTTTAAAAATGTATTATCCTATGTCCGGTATCCGGACAAGACCGGAAGTTTCTACTGAAAAAAGATGAAACAACACACAAATTGCATTGTAAAATTTTTGCAAAATTATAATAAAATTTTGCACAAGCATTTTTAATGGTATGAAAAAAGATTAGAAACAAACAATTACTCAAAATCAGAATTCATCATAGACCTCATTTTGACGAAGAACAAATATATTCTGGAGATCTATTGGAAAAACTAAATAAATAAAAGGATTCCATCACCGAGAAGAGAAATTCTTGCAAAATTATGATAAAATATTGAGCAAGCATGGTAGCAAAAGATTAAAACAAACAATTATAAATCAAGGGTAGCCATCATCAAGAACTCATTTTGACGAAGAACAAGATTTTCTGGAGGCTTTGGAAAAGAAGTAAATAAAGATTCAATCACCGAGAAGAAATTCTTCAAACAGTCTGATAAAATTGAGCAAGCATTTATAATGGTATGAAAAAAGATTAAAAACAAACAATTATTCAAGATTAAGAATCCATCATAGAACTCATTTTGACGAAGAACAAAGATTTTCTGGAGAGCTATTGGAAAAGCTAAATAAATAAAGGATTCCAATCACCGGAAGAGAGAGATTACGCAAAAATGTATGATAAAATGTGAGCAAAACGCATTTTTTAAAATAGTATGAAAAAGATTAAAAACAAACAATTATTCAAAATTCAAGATCCATCGCAGAACTCATTTTGACGAAAATAACAGAATTTCTGGAAGACTATTGGAAAAGCTAAATAAATAAAAAGATTCCGAATCACCGAGGAGAGAATTCTTCAAAATTATCCATAAAATATTAGCGAAACATTTGTAAGTATGAAAAAAGATTTAAAAAACAAACAATTATTCAAATTCGATAGAATCCATCATAGAACTCATTTGATGACAGAAGTGCAAGATTTTCTGGAGGCTATTGAAAAGCTAATAAATAAAGATTCCGTCACCGAGAAGAGAAATTCTTGCAAAATTATGATAAAATATTGAGCAAGCATTTTAAATGGTATGAAAAAAGATTAAAAACAAACAATTATTCAAAATTCAGAATCCATCAGAACTCATTTTGACGAAGAAGCAGAATTTTCTGGAGAGCTATTGGAAAAGTAAATGAAATCAAAAGATTCAAATCACAGAGAAAATTCTTGCAAAAATTATGATAAAATATTGAACAAGCATTTTTAAATGGTATGAAAAAGTTAAAGAACAAGCATATTCAAAATTCAAGATATGATTAAACTCATTTTGACGAAAGAACAAGAATTTTCTGGAAGCTAAGGAAACTAAATAATAAAGGTTATTCACGCGAAGAGAATGCTTGCAAGTAAGAGTATGTAAGGCAAGCATTTTAAATGGTAAAAAAGATTAAAACAACAATTATTCAAAATTCAGAATCATCATATGAACCTCAATTGGGCGACGAAAAACAAGATTTTGGTGATCTGTGGAAAGAACTAAATAAATAAGGAGATTCCATCACGAAGAGAATTCTTTTCAAAAATTATATATTAAAAGTCAAAATCAATTCAAAATAACAGCAGTAATTTCATCAAGTTCAATTAATAGAGGCGGTTTAAAGTTGATGTCATAAATCGGACACCCGTCTGAAGGATGTCGCCGATTAATTTAGCAAATAGGTATTGTAAGAGTATCCAAATATTTGTATATGCAGTATTGCATTTTATTTCCTCTTAAAGCTGTTTTATCCTTAATTAATGGGTTCTTTGTTAAACTAATTGCAATAAATGTGTTTGTTGTTATGTTATTTTATTCATCAAAATACATTTAATTGAGAAAATAATTAACCAAGTCTAAAGCTAGAAAGCGATTATATGCATTTTTAGTGTTACAATGCGGACGTTATATTTTACATCAAATGTAGGCAAAACAAGGTTTTTAGTTTAAAATGTC
>BGPR01042473.1:0-13247 GCA_013235015.1 Araneus ventricosus | reverse complement strand
GTATCTATTTTACTGCTAACTAGTTACTGCCAGAGTATCTATTTTACGCTAAGTAGTACTCCAGGAGTACTAGTTATCAATGGCTTAGGAAGCGTAAATGGCGCCCAGGGCATATTATTTTTTCTCCCTTTTATCATAGTTTGCTTTAGAAATGGCGAAAATGCGATCGTGTTTTACTCCATGGCGCCCCGCAAACTGGTTCACGGAGTAACTATCCCCGCCCCCCCCCCCCCATCGCTACGCCATAGGCCGACTGCTAAATACATATATTATGCAAATTGGCTTGTTTTCATCGTACCGATAAGGCATATTATAACTGTGTGGGGTTTTTTATTTGTGTGTTTGCAAGACGAGTCACAGTACGTCATACAAGAACTTTGTATTTCTAAAATTTCTTCGCCAACCGAACTTTTCTTTGGAACATAAAATCCCATTAGGTTTCAAAAGCTTAAAAGCATATTATTTTCATTTTTCCAGTGTCTTAGCACCCCTCGAATGTGAGAACGCCTATAGATTAAAACGATTCTCATATAACACTTCACGTTATCGTTGAAAATATTTATACTACTGCTTGCTACTGCAAAATACAGATGTTATGCTAATCGGCTTCTTTTCATTATAACGATAAAACATATTACATATAACTGTGTGTTTTTTTCATTTGTGTGTTTGCAAGACGAGTCACAGTACGTCATATAAGATACTTAGTATTTCTAAAATTTGTTCGTTAACCGAACTTTTCAAGGTCTGAAGGGTTCCAGAGCAGAGGTTTGACGTCAACACATGATCAGAAACCCATATTTATGCGTACTAAAAATCCATAGTAATCAAATTATTGATATAGGTTTTGAAGAAAAATGTGGTAAAAATCAACTTATAAACAGTTTATTATTCACATTTCACTATGCGTCAATTTTGAACAGATTAAAAGTGGGTAGATGACTTAATTTTGTTACTAATTTTGCTCGTAAATTAATTCTGGGTATCCTTTTCTTCTAAGATTTCTCCAGAATTGTAAATAAATCCGCCAATTAATGGTTACTAAATCAATATACAGCAATTTTAAAATTCTACCAGGGAACTCTTGTTGAATGCGAATTAGGAATGTGCATTCCTTACAAGTGTACCCAAGATTTTTAATATTAATAGTTCAATATTTATCGGCGCTAAACATAAAACTCTTGGCTGAACTTCATAAGCTTAAAATTCCTTCTCAAATAAAGTTAACCAAAAGGATTTATTCATATAAAAAAGGGAATAAATCCACTCTCGACGCATTTTTATCACGAATATCATGACTAATATCCATCTGATGACAAATAATGACTTTCAATAGATCACCGCATTATATTTTATTCTACCCCTCGAATCATCACTACTAGATAAGAACTTCATCCACCAACCACAAAAACAGAGACATAAAATTCAAATCCTAACGACACCATCGCCAACCTAAAACGCGAGCTTAAAACAAAAGCAATTTGCTAATGCGTCCATCCAGACTCTGTAATAGCCGAAATATTCAAATCTCGTGGTCTAAAATAATAGTCCTTGTTTCTCAAACAACGCGTCGTCCCATAAAGCGGTTCGGAAAAAGTAGGGCATTAAAATACATCAAAGGTGCTTTATTACTCTGGTTTCTTGGACAGTGCGCGACCAATAAACAAGCGACAGCGGCAGCGTGATGGCCCGTAACAATAAATAATATTTCAAAGATAAATGGCGAGATGGGGCAAGGAAAAGTGTCCGAAGTGGCATAAAAGAGGTCATTCCAATAAGGTAGTGAGATACGATGCGATCGCAGGTCCCGAAGTGTCGCAGGTGAGGAAAAGTGCTCTTCCGTCACACCATCGACTGGGAGAATGTCTTTGGGGAACGGCTAAGAAGTGTTCGAATTAACTCAAAACCTCCGAGTGGCTCGAACGTGATTTTTGCGTCCATCTTGTTAACCTCCGAAGCATATAATTCGTATTTATTTGTCACTTATTAAACTGCATGAGTAAAATACTTTCCAGATTTTTCCGTCCATCTTGTTAACCTCCGAAGCATATAATTCGTATTTATTTGTCACTTATTAAACTGCTTGAGTAACGTAATTTCCAGATGGCAAAGATGCGACTCTGTACCAAAAAGAATCAGTATCAAATCCATTTTTATGTTCTCTTATATGCAGGGGTGGCGCCAGAGGGGACCGGGAGGGCATGACCCCCCGTCGGGGAAGCTGTGTCGCCCCCCATTGGAGAAAAATTTTCCATCCAGTCGGGGAAAATATTTGTACGGGGTATTCAACTGTAGTTGATAAATAATAATCTGGCGAAAATTTGAGACCAATTTCATTACACTCGTCCCCCCCATACAGCAGGTCGTGCCCCCTGTCTGGAAAATCGAGCCCCCCGGTCGGGCAAAATCTAGCGCCATTCCTGCTTATATGAACAAAATAACAAAAAGAATGAAAAAAACACATTTTCAGAACTAGTAATTCTGTGAACAGTATACCTCGTGTCTCTTTCCCTCCAAAATAAAAAAAATGACGCGAGGCTGTCTTTTTCAAACAGTCGCTGATGATAAAGGCTCGTGCGTGTGTTGTTACCAATTCATGCGTATTTTTGCCCAACTTTGCGATTCAGTAGTCGCTGATCTAGAATTCCGATTTTTAATTTTTTGTTGTAACTTCTGTTCTTACCCTTTATCTCTAAAATAAGACATTAGTTACGTTTTTAACATATGTAGTTACCGAGATATAGAGGATGGCGTCACCAATTCATGCGCATTTTTGCCCAACTGTGCGACTTAGTAGTCGCTGAATTACAATTCGGATTTTCAATTTTTTTGTAACTTCTGTTGTTACCCTTTATCTCTAAAACTAGAAAATCAACCGTCATAGTATGACTGGTACAAATTGCCTCTTCATTCGAGAGATTTTGCGTCAAATCTGACGTGTTTAAATAGATATATATGCGAGAGAAATGTTTAACATTGATTGAAAACAAATAAAATAAACTATTATGACAGGAATTTTTTCTGTTTTCATGTTATTTACAAATTTCTTTATTCAAAAAACCTCTTGGTAAACATCATTTAGTGTGAAGTATTTTTCGTTGTTTAACAATTTTCCTTCTACTTCAGATGTCTTTGTGTAAATTTTAACGTTGCCAAAAAATATTATCAAATTATATCATCACGATTGCACTAAATAATTAGATGCATCGTGGCGTCCAAACTATATCACGCGCATTATATACCACTGACGTAATTTACTACTCTCTATTAAAAAACGGAAAATAATTTGAAATATATGATTAATATAATTTAAAATTTCTCGGGAACTATTGATACTGAGAGATAAATTTTACATCAGTGGATAGCAAATTTTATTTCACTATTTTAGAGCTATTACATTTGAAATTAGAACGGCAATTATCCTTTTAAATTTAAAACTACTGAAATTTAGGTTCTCTAATAATGAAATAATGCTGTTTAACGTCTCGCAGTGCTATGGCGCGAGTTTTATTGTTGGTGACGTCAGAGCGTTACCGAGAGATCTAGGCTATTATATTAGTAATAAGACATTGGTTATGTTTTTAACATATGTAGTTACCGAGATATAGAGGACCTCCCATACAACGTTTTGTGTGGCGTTTTGGCGTGAGAATCAAATTCCTTCCTGGGACCCCAATGGGAGGAACGTAGTCCTACGTTAAAATATCTAAGACCTCTTCTTCTTTACAGTCCTTATAGGCTTAATCGACGTTGTCATTCATTTTGAAGACAATATTGTGTCCACGGACACCAGACCTGGTTATATTATTAATAATTTGTCCCTTCTTTGCTCCCATAAATACACTATCTTACAAAGCTACATTTATAATATTGAACTAATCAATGTGCAATATTGCACGCCTATATCATGCCCAAATTTTACTCCCTATATTTATAAAACAAATGCATTAACTTATTAATAAAGTTACATCGAAAATATTCTGGAACAAAGTTGTAGAAAACTTTACGCTCGAGAGTGGAGGTATAATATTGAACCAATCAATGTGCAATATTGCACGCCTATATTATGCCCAAATTTTACTCCCTGTATTTATAAAACAAATGCATTAACTTATTAATAAAGTTACATCGAAAATATTCTGGAACAAAGTTGTAGAAAACTTTACGCTCGAGAGTGGGGGTAGTCTCACTTTCATAATATGGGTCGTTTCACTAGAATTGATGAAAAAACATACAGAGTATTTTTTAAAAATTGAGATTACTCAAAGCCATCTTTAACGCGATGTATCAGCTGAAATGCCTCCAAGATTGGTAAGGGGAGTAATGACGACATGGGAAAAAAGATTCCGCGAGAAAAAGAATTAGTTCCGAAAATCACCGACATGGGGAAATGTGGCGCTGTTTCAATCTATACAACTGAGACTTAGAAGGAAAAAAAAAGAAATTTCAATGCAACACCGCTTTATTGCAGCAAATGGAATGCCGTAAAAGGTTGCAGAGATGATTTTTCAGAAAATCATATCACTTTATTCAATAAAAGCACTTCCTCTGCAAGGGCATAGACCTCTTTCGAAGTGACCACCCTTCTCGTAGACCACACACTGCATTCTGTACACAACATTCTGAACGGCCGAACGTAACATGCCATTAGGAATGCCTGTGATATGTTCCGATTTAATTTCGTCAAGGTCGGGATCCCACCAAGATAGGCCTTGGACTTCAATTAGCCGCACAGGGAAAAGTCACATGACAGGTGAGAATGGAAATGTGACCACCCTTCTTGTGGATCACACATTGCATCCTCTACACAACATTCTCCATGTCCATTCTTCCGTCAGAAATATAAACTCTAGTCGATTACGGCATAAAAACATGCACAAAAAATTAACGAAAGATTAACAATGACTTACCTACCATAGTGATCTAATCGACTCGGAGTGTCCTGCAACATTAATTACACGGGAATCTCCTTCGATAATACATAACTAAACAGCGGCATCCTGGATATCACGTGTCCGCTTTACACCGACGCCCATTGAATAGCGAAACAAACAACCACCTGACAGTCGCGCTACTTAATTACAAAGAAAAGCACAGAGTATTTATGATTTTGAATTTCATTTGAAAAACGATGTCGATTGAAAAGGAATGTCAAATAACAACTCTACTGTATATTGACGGGGGGGAAGAGAATGATTGACGATTCTTATTTATTTATTTTACTTATTGCTATGGTTGCCATAGTTGCGAAGCATTGATGCGGGACTTTTAAATGCTAAATAAATAAAACAATACAAAAGTAGGTAAGGTTTATTTTAATCTAATAAAAAATCAATAAAGATTTAAACAATCTAATAAAATGAGCACGTAGAATAATAAAAAATATGCGAGGCTAATCCTTTTAACCCAGTCATATTTTAAAGTTGATTTTACTTTCTTAATTATATAATTTTTCTTTAACAACGGTTTCGCGCCAAGCGTCGTCTGTATTAGTTAAGGGTCTCACGCATAGTCTAGAGAGTAAACAAGCCAAATAGAAGTAAATGACTGAATATTGAAATACGGTATGGTAGCCATACGGTGACACGTCTGGCAGTCCTACTTACTGCGTACAAAAGAATTGAATTCGAAAAATGTATGGCAACCCTACTTATTGCGTACAAAGGAATTGGATTCGAGAAATATATTGCAGCCCTACTTATTGCATACAAAAGAATTGAATTCGAGAAATGTATGGCAGTCCTACTTATTGCGTACAAAAGAATCGAATTCGAGAAATGTATGGCAGCCCTACTTATTGCGTACAAAGGAATTCAATTCGAGAAATGTATGGAAGCCCTACTTATTGCGTACAAAGGAATTCAATTCGAGAAATGTATGGAAGCCCTACTTATTGCGTACAAAGGAATTGAATTCGAGAAATGTATGGAAGCCCTACTTATTGCGTACAAAGGAATTGAATTCGAGAAATGTATGGCAGCCCTACTTATTGCGTACAAAAGAATTGAATTCGAGAAATGTATGGCAGCCCTACTTATTCGTACAAAAGAATTGAATTCGAGAAATGTATGGCAGCCCTACTTATTCGTACAAAAGAATTGAATTAGAGAAATGTATGGCAGTCCTACTTATTGTGTACAAAGGAATTGAATTCGAGAAATGTATGGCAGCCCTACTTATTGCGTACAAAAGAATTGAATTCGAGAAATGTATGGCAGCCCTACTCATTGCGTACAAACGAATTGAATTCGAAAAATGTAACGGAGGGAAAAGTCAATTTTTAGTATGGGTATGAGTGCGTGCTCTGTTACTTCATTATATCAAAACTAATAAGCATTCTGCAAAGATTATTTCATGCAATATGCTGTTGGAAAGGAATAAAAATACTTTTTTTAATGTGGTGTTCGATCCAGGATTTCACAATCGAAGAACGTTAAATTAAAATCAATTTAAAAGAGATATTTGCGCTTATTTTGTTTCCATATCTGGCTATTTAGAACAAATAATTTTTAACATGTATGAAACTTTATCATTATTTACGGTCTTTATAATTCATGGAAAAGAGATTAAAATTCAAAACAGACAACCATTAGTCAAAAGTGGACACATCAAGCGATAATTGAACCAGAAGTTTCAGGGGGGAAAAGTCGTTTTAACAGGTAATACAGTTTAGTGCTGTAACTTCTTTACTACAAAGATTTTACTTATATAAAAATTTTGTTAACGTTTAATCAAACCAGCGGAAGTGGTCTCCCCTAAACTTTCTCGTATACTCCTAACGCAAGTGGAGAAAAAAATAAGCTAAAAGGCAGTAAAACGAACAAGCTTCCCTAATACAGTGGAGGAAAAAAGCTCGGGAATCGGAATCTTGGAGGCGAAAGGCGTGGGTAGAAGCGGAAAAGATTAGCGCAAGTGAATCGAGCAATTTCGCAATAACAACCTCGCGTCATTGTGTGATGAGAAAAGACAAATAGGTGATTTGAACACCTTCTTTTCGACCGACAAAAACGAAAATTCGGGACGGATCTACAATTAATGTTATCAGGCCTCATACCAATTTTTATTTTTCAAAGCTTTAGGGTTTACGAGTTATATTGTTTAGAAATATGTGATTATACAGACCGACAGACAGTCAACCCTTTGATGGATTTGGCCCACACTTCGATACGGACCTACATTCGTGATGATAAAACTGTGTACCAAATTTTATCCATCTAGCTATTCAAGGTTTGAGTTATTGTGTTCACATGAACGCGGACGGACAGACTTCCCTTCGAAGGATTTTGTCCAAAATTTGCTAGGAACCTACAAATGATGTGTCAAGATCACATACGAAATTTCATCCTTGTAGCTCTAATGGTTTTCGAGTTATCGTGTTCACAGACAGACATGATTCTAAAATTGTGTTCTTCGGACTCAGGGAGGTCTTAAACGTGGAGATTCGTCAAAATCTCCAATTCGAATTTTTTGACGATTACAATACTTCTCTTCGTATACGAGAAAGTAAAAAGTTGTAAAAACTTTGAGAATACTTAAAATGCTAATCAATTTTTCATGATTAACATTTTTCGGGTGCTCAATTTAAAATTTATTTTAAAGTTTCGAATTTCCTAACCCAAGTTTAGTATAAACATAATCTAGTAGATTATTATGTGGAAAATAATTATCATGTATAAAAAAATTCAATGGATTAAATATAGTTCAAAAATTCTAATCTACACATTAAAAGTTCATTCATTAACGTGATAATTTTTTAAATTAAAATTTCCATGTAATGGGATATAATCTTAATTGTCAGAGATATTCATTTATATTTCCCGGGGTAGATGTTCTTTAAATTATTAGTTTGCTTTTAATTTAAAATTTCAGTTTTCTTAAAACAACTTTCTGAACAGTTTACAGATTTGTTTTCGCATTTCAAGCATGAACTCGATTTCCATTAATAATGATTGATTAAAACAACTTTCTGAACAGTTTACAGATTTGTTTCGCATTTCAAGCATGAACTCTATTTCCATTAATAATCATTGATTAAAACAACTTTCTGAACAGTTTACAGATTTGTTTTCGCATTTCAAGTATGAACTCAATTTTCATTAATAATGTTTGATTCTTGATGAAATTGTAATAAAATTTAAAGGAATTTTCTAAAAGTTATTATAAAAAAATTATATATCTTTTCCACTAATTTAATTTGATTCAAAAAAAATCGACGGTAGGCTGTCTCTGCGAAATGGCCGCTGGGATTGAGGGGCGTACACTTACTTTCCTTACTCAACTGTGACTTTCTGTGACTAAAGTAGCTCTGTGTGACTATTAACTCTATAGTCTATAGCGACTATTAGTCTAGTGTAACAATGTGACTTTATCTATGCAAAATTCTTCGTGATTTTCACCAACTTTGAAACTCGATTGTGACTAAATCATAATTACAAATTCTAAAATTCTTTTTGAAATCTTTATAGTCCACCTTACTCTGTTAAATGAAACTAAAACCAATTCTCTATGTTATTTGGTTGCGGATCTATAAGCGTTTAACGTCGCTGTGACGTCATGAAAACTTTTCGTTATTTTCACCAACTTTGCAGCTTGACTGTGACTAAACCATAATTACAAAGTCTAAAATTCCTTTTGCAATCCTCAATGTCTACCTTTCTCTGTTAAATGAAATTAAAACCAACTCTCTATGTTATTTGGTTGCGGAGCTATAAGCCTTTAAAAATACCACGAAAAGAGTCATATTTTTTTCCTTTCTCGTCACACCATTAGACCACTATGTAGAGACGTAAGTTTACATCAGTAAGGCCATTCATCAACACACAAGATTAAAAATAGTTCATTTTCATACTCGTATATCAAGAATATCATTAAAACATTTACCTCGTTACATTAAAAAATTCTTTTCATTTTATCTGATGTTAAAATTTTTCTGTAAAGAAAAAGAAGAAAGATTGCAAAAAATGCACAAAAGCAATCTTTTCGAATATTACCAAGGAGGCACGAAATATCATTCGTATAATGTGATAAAAAATTTTCAGTACCCCAAACTATCTCAAAGAGAATGCATGCTGTCACCAAAAAAAATGAGGAAAAAATGAAATAAAAGCATTTTCACATTATAAATTAGATATAAAATTACGCGTAATTTACAACATAAATATATTCGCTACACGCCATTTCCGAGTCGCAAAGTTTATACCAGCGATGATATTAAAAGGGCCTGTTACACTGCAAAAAACCCCTCTAAAATGAAACATCTCTTTCTGTCGCGAAGAATTGAAGTCGTTATGGTGTGCCATCGGCTGCAAATGTCATGTCGTTTAGGACGAGAAAAGAGCCCGTTCTTTTAATGGGACAGAGTAGAAATTGTGTTTCTGCCCCACAAACAAGATTTAGGATGCAAGAGACATCAGAATATTTTGTTACGTTCGTCGAGAAGACGAATTTTTGGCTTTTCATGTGAAAAATCAAAAGCGATATTCTGTTTATGGCTGAACTTTTTTGGATCAGAATGTCGTTTGCATCATATAATATTTTCGTTCGATATGAACGGCTATTTTTAAAATATTCCTAGAATCAGATTTTATAAAAACCTTTCAGCTTTATGTCATTTTATTTTGTTAATATCAGTCTACGTTATGATGTCAAAGACTGATAAACGTTATTTAATGAGATTATGTAATTTTTTTAGATTGAATTTCAATTTGGTCAGAAGCGAGATTTAAAATTCAGCATATAGAGACTACCTTATTACAATCTCTGGCAAGATGAATTTTCAGCTGTTAACGCAAAAAAATCAAAAATGATTTTCTGCATATGGTAGATTATTTTTTAAAAATCAGGTTGTCTTAGGCAGAATGTGATTTTTTTTTATCATTTTATAAACAATTCTTTTAAAAGTATTCTTATTATTTTTCTATCAAAATATCTCAGACTAACATCACTTCATTTAATTGCTGTTAATTTCTCCTTATAAAATGTTGTGAATCGGAGAATAATAATGATTAGTTAATCAAGTGATGTAAATGTTAGTGATTTTTGTCGAAAAGGACTAGGATGTAATAATCTAGTTGCGTTCGATGGGGAAACGAATTTTTAGATTTTCATGAGTAAAAAACTCAAGACTTGTTCTGCACCTATTTATAGCCGACGTTTTCATGTATTAGAATGACTCTTAACCACTTAACTGAATAGTTTTCTTTGCTATCTAATAAGATGACCCCTCCTGTTTTGGAAAGGGGCTGTCGTTTTCATTCATCTAAGAAGGCATAGGATACTTAAGATGTTTATGGATCCTACATATTTTTTTGTGTCAAATTATAAAGCTAATTAATGATTCAATTTTAGTTTATAAGACTAAAATTTCGATAATTCGATGCACGAGTATTCTCGGGCTGTTAAGTTAAGCGATTGAGGATCATGGAAATCAATATCATACAAAGAAAGCCAAAAAACAAAGATAAACTCAGAGGGAATCGAATTAAACAAACAAGGAATCCATTCTAGTCCATTTTTTCAAGGGCTAAGGACTTTATTCGAAAATATTTGGGAAATTTTTCCGTTTAAAGGTTCTTACTGAAAAATTTCACAAATAGTTTTGAATTCATTTCGAATAAAGTCCTTAGCCCTTGAAAAAATGGACTAGAATGGATTCCTTGTTTGTTTAATTCGATTCCCTTTGAGTTCATCTTAGTTTTCTCGTTTTCTTTGAATGATATTGATCTCCATTGTTCTTTATTTTTTTGCAACTGCAATTGCGCGTTACTTAGGATTCCTTGTTTGTTTAATTCGATTCCCTCTGAGTTCATCTTAGTTTTCTCGTTTTCTTTGAATGATATTGATCTCCATTGTTCTTTATTTTTTTGCAGCTGCAATTGCGCGTTACTTAGGATTCCTTACTTGTTTAATTCGATTCCCTTTGAGTTCATCTTAGTTTTTTGGCTTTCTTTGAATGATATTGATTTCCATTGTTCTTTGTGTTTGCAGTTGCAATTGCGCGCGCCTTAAACATTGTCTAAATTTTATTGTTTAAATTTAGTTATTTTGTTGTTTCTGTTTAAAGTTTATATTAAATTTGTTTATTTTTTAAAAATTTATTCTACTTTTTCTAGTTGATTATTTTTAAGCTCTTAAGGATCATAATATTTTCTTTTGTTATATTCAAAATATTTTTAGAAGCAGTTTGACAAAACTGATTAGCCTTCTACCATTGTAGTTTATTAATATCAATTTCTGTTTTATAAAATGCCATGAGTCTAGTTGTTGCGGTTTCGATGCGTTCCCGTAAAGATCACGAGTTCACAATCCACCTTAGAACACAGTGCTGGAGCAATGCGGTGACTTGGGTTCAAACAGACTTTGGCGACGTTTGATTCAATAATGACTAAAAAAACTCTTAAGTTTAAAAGCTATATTCACAACTATGTACAATTAGTAACAGTTGAATGGAATTAAGAATTGATAAAACTGCATGTTGCAGAAAGACATAAAAAGGTGCGGGTATCAAATAGCAGAGAGCTAAAAACACAGACGTACTAACAGTACGGGAATGGCGATTGGAAGTGCTAGCATGCCAAATACATTGCCAACCAGGGTTACCAGATCAAAACAACAAAATAAGGCCAAATCTTCTTAAAAAATAAGGCCAAAAAAGGCCAAATTTGACAAACTGTTTGAAGACCTCATTGGTTATAAGAAAAAAAGGCTATCCTTCGCTAAAACAAATCCCACTTGATATGTGCAATGCTCTTATATTAAACTAAAATTTAAGTGAAAAAAATTTAAAGCATCCTTGTTCCATTCAAGAGCTATTTCGTTTCACAGCTCACTATATGTAATTTGAAAAAATTTATATCAAAAATTCATTAAAAAATATGCCATAATCAATTAGAATGAATTAATTTAAGTGAATAAGTTATTAAAAATTGCTCTAAAAGTCATTACCGAAAATAAAGCCCCAAAAAGGCCAAAAATGAATCTAAAGCCAAAGGAAAATTCCTAAGGCCAAGGGCTTTGAAATAACGCCAAAGGAAAATTCCCAAGGCCAAGAGCTTTGAAAAAAGGCCAAATTTCCATAATTTGGCCTTAAAAAGACCAATATGGCAACCCTGTTGAAAACATTAAATACTGCAAAAGAGGAACTAGGAGCGTCGCCTAGCGGAGACTCCAAAACTAAGCATAATAAACTAAGAAAAATACAATTACACAAAATGCATTCACACTGAGATAGTAAATGAAATAAAGTAATAAGATGAGGAACACTAGTTAATGATGAATGTTAGTGAATGAAATGATGTAATTGTTAATAATTAAACTTTGTTTTATCTACAAACAAATAATAAAAAATGAGAATGCAAAAGGCACCAAAATACTTGCCAATGATGAAGTTAGTGGATGAAATAATTTAATTGTTAGTAATTAAGCTTTGTTTTATCTGCAAACAAATAAAAAATGAGAATGCAAAAGGCACCAAAATATTTGTCAATGATGAAATTGTTAGTAATTAAGCTTTGTTTTATCTACAAACAAATAATAAAAAATTAGAATGTAAAAGGCACCAAAATATTTGGCTACATTCAACGGAAACACAAAACTTTCAGTTTTCCAAGAGAAAAATATCAAAAGCAATATCATGTTTATAGTAGTTCGCTTGCAGAATATAATATTGTCATTCTATTTTTAAAACTTTCGTTGAAATTATATAAAAAATTGTTTTTATCAAAACTTTTCAACCTTATTTTAGAAAATTTAAAATATTGTTTAGCTTTTGTTAGTAGTACATTTCTTCAGAAATAATTTTATTTAAGAACAAAATTTCAGTTTTTCATTAAAAAGAAATCAAACAAAAACTTTTTTATTTATGACCATTCTTTTCTTTTTGATCTGGATGCAGTTTGGATAATATCATATATTATCCAATTAATATATGATAATATCATATTTTCGTTATACAAGCTCGCTCACTTTTAGAATATTTGGAAAATAAGTTTTTATAAAAGTCTACTTTGCAAATGTAGCGTTTGTTTTAAAGGAGGGTACTTACGTATTAACGCCACCGAGGCTACAGATTGGCGGTAATGCGCCAATAAAGAGCAATCTTGCTTACAAAAACCGCCAAATTGGCGGCACTTAAAAACCGCCAAATTGGAGTTAATACGTAAGTACAAAAACCGCCAAATCTGTAGCTGCGGTGGCGTTGGCGGCACTTAAAAACCGCCAAATTGGCGTTAATACGTAAGTACAAAAAC
>BGPR01042471.1:0-12122 GCA_013235015.1 Araneus ventricosus | reverse complement strand
GGGAGACGTCACTTTTTCCGCACGTTAACAACGGGAAAAGTGACGACTCCCAACCCAACCGGGGTACCAGAATAGACCCGTTAGACAGGCACAAATCTTCTAGTATTGCATAATAATCGTGCAGCTTGCTGTGCTACCAGGGTAGTTGTCAGTGGATTCAGTGCTACGATTAAACAAATCCATACACAAGTATCCTTTTCCGTAACACAGCTGAGTGATGGTCAGTCCAGCTCGCCAACCAATGCTCGATTGCATCGGTTTTCGGCAGTTGCGCAAGTGGCGTTCTTCAAACGAGTGATTAAAGCGGCCTGCTTGGCATGAAAGGGAGGGGATGTCGCAAGATAGCGTTAGATTCTTATCGCCAACACAATGTCGGCGGACACACAATATGCACCTCTGCTTTCCATTCACTGCGCAAGTGATGGGGGAAGAGATAATCTGGCATGGAGAGAAAGGATGGAGATTGCGCCACACCGCTTTTCTTTGGGTACGGTGCTCTCTCTTTTTTTTGCGAGCTCCGTTGATCAGTGGCCATAGAAAAAAAAAACCGTGATTGGAGAATCAAACCTCTGTTTGTGTCTAAAGTGTTTGAGAAAAGTATCAGCTAAATTGAAGTCATGGTCAGGCCGCCATTTGTGAAGTCCGACTAAGTTCGGTCCATGTTGTTGCCCAAAAACCATTTAAGCGTCACTTTGAAATTCAAAAAATTAGCTTTTAAATGTACCGATTTTATTTTGGTGAGGATGTTCTCTAATTTTAGCAAATTTTAAAATATTCGAAGCGCAATTTTGTAGTAGTGCTTTTGCCTTATAAAACCGCATGCAGCAAAAATAGGAAGATTGTTAGGCCGAGTGGTATGGTTTCGGATTCGGGCCCGGAGGGTCCAGGTTCGAACACTGATTCCATTGCATATCCACCGTATATGTGGGTCTGGAGCACTCTAAAACTGACGTCGTGGATCAAACGCCCTCCCGCGAATTTGGTGCATACACAACCCACCCCGACTCAGCCTACATTACTGGATTTAAGGCAAAAAGAACTTTCACAAATGGCGGCTTGACCATGACTTTAATTGCGCTGATACTTTGTTCAAGCACTTTACTCAAGACACAAACAGCTGGTATGGTGCGGAAGTTTGGAGAGGGGGTGGCAGTTCAGGTGTCATCCTCGTCATTTGACCGCAGTTCAAAATAATGAGGTGTGTCCCAAATTAGCCCTCGTGTTGTTTCAAAACGGGACGTTCATTTAACTATACTAAACCCCATTGGCACATTGCGGGTTAAACATCTACCGGGGTGAAATATCCTATAGTTGGTGCGGTATGAAATTTAGGAGAGTGGGATTCTGACGCAGATTGCACCCTCGTCGTGTAATAATGTTTCAGATTTGTCTACCTTGTCTCCTTCGCCATGTAACTGCAAAAGGTAATATTAAGGTAATAAAATCAGTGGCGACGAGTCGGGGGTGGGGGCTATTGCCCCTCTTACTTTTTGCGGGAAAAATTCAATTTTCATTTTATTTTAGCTACCTAAAACTAAGAATTATATAGAAAAAAAAGCAATAGTGTCCAGGAATGTTAGATAATTTTGTAACTAAATTTTTAAATTTTGTTGTCTACTCCCTATATTCCCGGGTACTTTTAGATGTCTATAAATGTTTTTCCGACTCACTTTTTCCACACAGTCGCCTCCACTGAACAAAATCGTAAGAAAACCCATGGATATTATGCGAAACTTTAAAAAAAATTAAATCTTGTTGTTTATCTGTATTTTTTTATCATTTATTTCGTTTGATCTCTTCTATAATCTATTTAACACTCAGAAATTCATATATAACTCTGACAGTACTCTTCATTTCCAAGATAAATGGTGAAAAGAAAGAGCAAAGATGGAGATGGAGGGGTCCGTTTTAGTGTGCGATATCCAGTCGTGTGATTAAATGCTTCATCATTGTTACGTGTTTTATCTTTTTATGACTAATCGCTCTGTCAGATCCGGTCTATAATTGATAGTCCGAAGATGGAAGAACCATCGCGGAAATTTCTCACAATCCATCATGGGCAAATACTTCGCTGTAACTCAAGACTCTGCCTGGGTGGATACTTTGTCGCTCTCTCTTCAAACGGACCGACTCCTCTTTTCTCTGTCTCAATGCAATCGTGATGCGGAAAACAAAGAACGGTGGGAAGGTTTCATTTCGTCTGAATAAATATGGTATTTCTTATCATTTTGGTGTATTCCCAGATTAACGGGGGAGGGGGGGGGGGGGTGTCGAATAAACTACCATTCTTGTGGGATTTGGATAGCGGAGATGCAGTAGGGGAAATTATCATGAATCAAGACGCATCGGCCGATGAGAAATTTCCATCTGTTTGTTTTATCGAGAAGCAGTACTCTTAAATTATTGTTTCTGACATTCGTCAAATTAATTTCTTTTGTTGTTAATTTTTCAGGTTATTTTAAAAGAAACGTTCATTTTTTTTCCTTTACAAATTGTTTTATACTTTTTAGCTAGTTTAATGTTAACAACTCAAAGGTTTTTTCGGTCAGGTTTTCCTAGGTTGTACTTTTTGAAATTGTAAAAATAAGTTTGTAGTTACTACCACGTATTAACAAACTCTTTTATTAATTCTCAAACTTCTTATATACATTACTAGCAGTACGCGCACGGCGTTGCCCGTGGAATCAGGACTTCAGCAAAATAATAGTAAAAAAATCGCCCACAATGACATTAAAAAGTTTTGAAAACAAAATCAAAATAAAAGATACACATTATTGATTTTCCCGCTTATTTTTTTTCGCGATAATGGCATTTTATTTGTAGAAAAGTTAATCCAAAACAATATTAAAAAATTGTAACGTGAAAATTATTATACTGCAAACAAAGTATGCGAGATGAATAAATAGGTTAAGATAGTGCCGAAAATAATAATCAGTCATTCAGTTCAAGGTTATGACGTCACCTCCCCTTTAACCAATCAAATAGCCAGCTGCGTTCCGGAAAAGTGTCGCTGGAGGAAACTCGCTCGAGGAAAATAACTTTCATCTGCCCAGGAAAAAATTAATTAAAAAAAAAACGAGAAAAGATATTTTAACCGTTCTTGTTTTAAATCCGACAGAACCGTTCTAGTTATAAGCTGAAAAAAATTGAAAATAATAGTGTTATTAGAAAGTCGGATGCAACAAATTTAAAAACAAAAATGACATTTCTATGGCAAAACTGGCTATTTTTAAAAAAATTCTCAAAATTCAGTAAATTACGTTAGAAATTCAAAACTAACTTCATTAGAATGGAAATCGCTTGCTTTTTCCGATGGTGTATCTATGTTTGTCGTATAATTATTCGAAACCATTCTATTGAGAAATTAGTGCTAAAAACCAACCAAAACAACACAAAACATTAAATAAAAAAAATTTCTAGATTAAATTTTAAAATTTCGGCTTCGAGGTGCATTCAGTCACCATTACGACTACCTGTGTGCCAAATTTCATGGCTGTAAGTGCGATCGATTCGTCTGGACATCGCAGACAAACACACATACACAAGCATTGCCTTTTATAAGTATTGATATGAAACAGTTCTGATAAGAGCATTCGCAAATGCTATACATTGTCGCTGTTTTCTCTGCATTGTCCCAATGATTCTTTAAGGGTTTTCTTAAACTTTCTTTCTCAACAACGCGAAACTTTCCGACATAATTTACAGTGCTATTTTTTTTTCCTTCATGAAAATGCATGGAATTTTCTCACATCTCTCTTGAAGTGCCTAGGAATATGGAACTGTCTTTTTTTTTCTCAAAATAACTTCTTAAGTCATAAAAGATTACCTCACGATAACGACCTTCAACATAACACCACAGCATACCCCCGAACTCGGAGCCTAGACGTCTCCCTGTCGGTTGGATGGGTATGTGTGAAACTTTATTGAAAAGCATAAGCAAAAAAAAGTTACGTCAAGAGATATAAAAAACACATAAAAGGGAACTTAACTATACATAAACGGAGAAGAATATAATGGTAAAATGGATACAAATGAAAATTAATACACTTCTATAATTATATTATGAATTGTTTTATAATCAGATACTTGATATTTAATTATGACACATAAAAACAGGGACAAGCACATAACAATAAAAGGCTAGGTTTCAATAAGATTAATAACTTATTGATTGATACTCGATACTGGAGCAATTTTATACAATCAAACTTTTAATAATATGATATTTTTTTGTATATTATATTTAGGATTGTTTCATAATCAATTACTTGTTGAAAAATACTGGTATGCTCGATTCTGGGACAATAATATACAAACCAACTTTTAATATTATTACATTATTTAATTATAATAATATTATATTTGGGATTGTTTTATAATCAAAAACTTGTTATTTTACTATAACACACATAATTAATCATAAGCATATTTAATATTGACAAAAGCATGACTTCAATTTATTTATTGTTATATCAGTGTATGATATCAGATGAGTGGCAACAGTCAGATGTTGACTTACTTTGAATTTAATTTAAAATGAGATATGAGTACGAGTACGAGTACGGTTGAACGCAGGTACGGAATGCAATAGTTGTTTTTTTAATGTTGTAGCGGTTACAATCAACTGCCTTCTCCTTTCTATGGTAGGTGGCGCTACTGGAGCCATCTTTTCCCATGATGCCTCTCTGTCATTCTAGTCTGTGTGCTTGTCTCGTGATGTTGTTCTCTGTTCTTGTATGTGCTGTGAAACGTAGCCTAATGAAAAATGGTTCCTAAAATTGACTGGATTCTTCAGCAGCACTACACACAAACTTGAGTCTCGTCCCTCTATAATGTTCTAATAAGTGTTTGTTTAGTCTTAGAAGAAGTATTATGAATGTCAATCAAAAAGCCAACACAGTCATATACACAAAACATTAATAGGCTAGTTTTCAATTGATCAATTATTTGAAGCATTTGCATCGTGAAAATTGGCTCTAATCCGAATTTTGACACCCTTTATTGAAAAAATTAATTGATTTAATTAAAAAATGAAAAACGCGTTCAATTTTCTGTCACCCGCTCGGTTAACAGAGACGTCGGTTGATAGAGGCCCGGATAATCAATCCTCTACTGTCTTTCCAATGTTAAACGTGACAAGGTGGACTAAGAAAAAAATACAGTGATCTCTATCACCCCCAACAAATTTTTGCGGAAAAGATTAAATTTTTATTTCATTTTATCTGCCTAAAAATAGAATATATGTATGTGATATTTTAATTTTTTAACTTTCTTAAATCATTTTTAACGACACCTCATTTTAGTTACTTCTACTTCCATCGTAATAAGCGCACTACAACTTTCGTTTCGAGTCACGAGTCTTTTCCGGGAAAATTCCCTTCTCTGGGTACTTCGTGCGCATTCCTGTCCGCCCTTTTTCACTCCAACATGTGAACGAATAACAGCGTCGCGCCGCTTCGCGCGTTACCTTTTTTAAGTCTGGTCATGGATACTCGTATAATACGATTATTTTAACTATTGCAAAGTAACATTCTATTGTCTACGATGGAATAAATGAAGATTTAACAACTGCTGTATGTTTCTTTACAAAATGGACTACATTTCACTCTTAAAGCCTGATCTTTCATGTATATGTGGCGTGTAGTTGCAAATGTGGCCGTCTCCACTTTTGAAAGACACGTTTTTTCAAAAATTATAGGTTCATTTGACCTTCTTCATGCTTCGCCAACATAAATTGCAGACTAGAATACGTCGCGAAAACGCTTCGAATGTCATGCAGTTTATTTTTTGACTCTCATTTTGACAGAAAATCCACTATAAACCATCTATAAACTCTTCTTATTTGGAGATACCACTTTTTCAGCTACACGACACATATATAAAAAACAATAGTGTCCGGAGAAGTCAGCTAATTTTGTAGCTAAATTTTCAAATTTTATTGTCTACTCCCTATACTCCGGGATACTTTTTTAAGTGTCTGTAAATTTCTTGCTCTCCAATCCAAGTCACTGCATATGGGTGTCAGAATTTAGAATTATATTTTGAAATATTTTTTATATAAAGTATAATTGTCCGTATAATTTTGTATATTTTATACAATGAATATTTATTTTGCTGTTAAAATATGCTTTTTAAATGGACTTACCTTAATCCAGCGTTTTCGTTTATCCGGCAGTCCTCTGTTCTGACATCTACCGGATTATTGAGAGCTTACTGTATTTGATTTTATTAATGAAATAATGAATATTAATATCAAGCCTACTGTTAAATCATTTCATAATTGTTATTTATTCATTATACGACTGATAAATGTGATTATAGTTGGTCTACCAAGCATATTCTATCACTGGTAGTAATATCTATAAAATATATTCTATAACTGGTGCCATTTACATTGCTACGCTGCCTCTTTCATGTTTTCCGAATGTAATGAATATGGAATTCGAAAAATTAGTATAGGAGACTATGCATGGATACAAACATCATATGCCAAACAAAATTGCTGGAAAAATCTGAAAAAGGGGTGGAAAAAAATCCGACTATTGAAAACATCGTTTCTTATCTACTGGGCAAACTCGAGTTGAAGACGGGAGTAATTTTTTTCCACTTCCTCTCCTCAAACCGGCTGCAACTGGTTCTCACTACGCGCGGCGGACTCACTGTGTGACGTCGCTCTTCGCACAAAACAGCAACTGGCGATATGTGATGGATAATTCCTTCCCCTCCCCTCTACATTGCTTGCGACGCGTTTAGCAATGGCACACTGCCCCGGTTTTCGTGGGGATGAGGTTGGGACAAAAAAAAAAAAAAGGGTTGAAGTCGACTGGAGTTGAGGAGTAGGAACGCTGCTGCCGGAATGAGTCCAGTTTAATCAAGAGATTATGTAAGACGGAGGAAAAAGGACGTGTGTAATCTTGCACTTTTTTCTATTCGAGGGAGGCCTTTTGATGTTTTCTTTTTAATTGGAAGTATTAATAGAGAGTCTGATACAAGTTTGGTGATTTTATCGTTAGGAAATAATGCTTATGTTTTATTAGCAACGAACCAAATATTTTCATTAAATCGCATGCTTATGGCAAGGAATGTTATATTATCTAGAATTCTATAACTTCTTCACTAATGAGAGTTTTTTTTTTTTTTAAATATAAGTGATATTTGTCTTCCGTCAAAATACAGGGTGTTCATTAATTATTGTCGGGGTTTCCGTACCTCATAACTTTCGAATAAAAAATATTACGCAAAAACCGATTACGTATTCGTAAATTACAACTCAAAGAATTTTACGTGGCAACAATGCGATCTTAGCGCATTTGCAGTCTGGGTAATTATGACGTCATAAATAAAAATGGCGACCGTGCAAGAAAAAGCAATGTGTGTAGTGTGGTTTTTCGAAACTAAATTTGGTTTGGGGATTTGTCAAGAACATTGTGTACAAGACCCCTGTGCCCTCCCTTGATGAACTGAAGCGCAGAATTGTTACTGCGATCCAAAATGTTACCCCACAAATGCTGGAGAACACTTGGAGGGAAATCGAATTTCGTCTCGATGTGTTACGAGCCACGAAGGGCAGCCATGTGCAAATTCACTAATCTTTTTAATATCATTAATGAAATTCTTTGAATTGTAATTTACGAATACGTAATCGGTTTTTGCGTAATATTTTTTATTCGAAAGTTATGAGGTACGGAAATCCCGACAATAATTAATGAACACCCTGTATATCAGACCCTAATAGCGTAAGATGCTGTGTAGCATTATTACGATATCTTCACAATATTGAACGGCGTACAGAATATCAAACAATGTTGTAGAAATATCGTACAGTCAGATTATACGTACTTGTATTTTATTTAATTTAACGAGCATAGACCACCCAGCTATAACTAATTATTAATATCTTCTTGTAAATTATAGTATGTTTTATCATGAAAACCATCTTAAGCTCAGCTGTTAGCTGATTGGTGGATGGGATTTAATGATAATATCCTTAGGATGGGAATTTAAAAATAATGAAATCAAGTTTCATAGTACACTTTCTGAATTGCTACGTCATTTATTGTTCAACAATTTTCAACCACTGTGGAATCCATGTTATCCCTTCCCATGTACTTCAGTGATCGAAATCTAGCCGTTTTAATTAACTTTGTTTAAAGTGTTAGCTAAGCAGAAAACTCTCTGTGAAGTGATACGAAAACATTTGTTTTAATGTTATTGAAAAATAATAAGAATAAAAAATTTAAATACACTTTGATTAGTGCACTGAAAAGTAAAAAAAAAATTATCAAAAATGTGGAGATCAAAACAAAAATCGTAAAAGCGATGTTCAGTGTTAATTGGAATTTTAATCTCATTCAGAGTATATTTTAATTTTTAATTGAATTCTCATGAATTTCATTTCTTCCGATATTCACTGTCGTTTAATTTCCTTACTATATTGTTTTCAGCGCCTCACGCTTTTACGATTTTTGTTTTGACTTCTACTTTTTGGTTTTACTTTTAAAAGCGTGGGATTTATAAGTTTGAAACGACGAAATCCGGGACATTTAATTCAAATGCGGGGCAATTTTTCTTTCCTGTACTATTTTTAGGACAGCCAAAGAGTTGTAAATCGGGAATTTCTCAGTTAATCCGGAATTTCTGGTCACTCGACAAGTATATCAAAAACTGGAAAGGAGATTCATTTTAACTTTATTTTTATTCTATATTAACTATTTTGAACTAACTGTTTTTTAAATTTAAATCTAAATAATCTTTTTTTTTTTTTTTTTTAATATGAGCGATTTGCTTACAAGTAAAATCCGGGACAATTATGTTGTTGCAGCATGGCCAAAACTCGCCCTAGCGCCATAAAACCCAAAGTCACTCACCCGGGACAGACAATTCGGGATATATAATTCAATTCTTGTATTGGTCTGACTAATCAGAGACGGTTGGTTACCTTATCAGTGACTTTAGTTTTTCTGTGATTGCTCTTACAAATCCTTTTGTAGCTATTTTATACTAAACATTACTTTTTTTAAATTTTTTATACAAGCAACAGTGTATTCCATTCGTTCGGAAATGAGTTGACAGAGATACCCATCCAATCAGGGCCGGACTATCAAATGCGCAACGTAGGCAACTGCCTAGGGGCCCGCAACTGTGGGGACCCTAAATGCCTCGTGTTCTTTGTTGTTGTTGTTGTTGTTATTTTCAAGATAATTTAATTTTGATTTATTTTACAAGAGCCGTGTACCCAAATTTATTCAAATTGAAATGAAGTATTCTTTAAGTTTCAGAACATTATTCTTAAGATTTTTTTTTTTTTCATGCTTTCAAATTCCAGGTCAGTGTGATCCAGCTTGTTTTGCAACTTGTTGACTGACTCAACAGTCCTGGCAAACTGTATATTAGAGTATTTGGGTAGTGGGAAAAAAATGTAGTTTGTTAACCATTTTTAAAAATTACTTTTAAATATAAATTTTACATTTTTTTTTATTTGCGAGGTACTGAAGTTAGGAAGGGGCGACCTCGAAGCTTATGTTGCCTGTAGGTCCCTACTGGGTTTAATCCGACCCTGCATCCATTTCTGAAATCGAACTACGAATACCTAATTCATCCGTAGAATTCGCGTACGTCAGGAAGCCAGAAAAACGAAATGGAAACTTTTAAACAGAGGTTTCATTTCCCCCTCCCATTTTGGCTCGGAGCCAGAGAAACTGGATTTGACAGGGAAAATTCAACGCTTTTGAAAATAAAAATCTTGTATCGTCTGCAATGGGGCAGGACTTTAAACCTGTCCTTCCCGAAAGTTCCTTTGCACGTGGGGAAACATTCGCCTAGTGCTCCGTTTTTGAACATACAAACATTCTCTACTGTTAGAGGTGTTATTTTTCTTCTTCTTTGGTTATCGCTGCGTATGTTTGGCTAAAGTGACTCGAAATTCATGTTACAAAGTGTTATTTGAATGTGGAATGAAATATTATGTTTACCTTTACGATATGCACAAATTTAAATACAGGGTGTTTGGAATTTAAGTGTCGCTACTCAGATATGGTCAGGTGGTGGGGCTAGATTACGCTCTATAGGGGTCCTGAGGCAATGTAAGTTTTGTCTCCCTTCCCCCTCCCCAAATCTGATATATTTTTTTATCGATTTTAATATAATATCTGTATATGCAATTTTTTTAGTAACATATATTGCAATAAATTAACTGACAAACATTAAAGTTACCTTCAAGAGAGTTTCAGTATCCCGCGTACGAAAAAAATTAAATATAAATTTAAAAATCGTTTTTTCTCAAAATGGTTTTTTAAAAAATTGTAACGCTTTTTGGCGTATTCTAAATGCTCATTTACAAGTTTTGCCAGGGCTGTTGACTTGCGAGTCAGTCAGCCAACTACAAAAAATATTGGACTTCATTGATATCTTCAAGCGCAGTTCAAAACATGAAGAACAAATTCATATACACTATTAAAATTCGAGAGTAATCAAATGTATTAAGTATGTAAGGCTATCTTCTCACGAAACGCTGAACGCAGAAACGCGCCGAAAGTACCAAAAGATGGGAAATAATCCAAGCAATCCATTTTCACCATTTGAACTCCGAAATTACAATTAGTTAAAACGATATTAATTAAAAAAGCCAAAATGAATGAATCTATCTTGCTGACATATATCGTGCAGAGGCTCCTTGCCAATTTTCTTTTTTTATCCCCCCCCCATTATTAATCATTCACTTCCAGTGTTCTTGCATTTTTTTATTTTTTATTTATCTATTTCTCTTCATCTTTTTGAACCGTAGTAACGGAAGCTGGTTTGCATAAAAGGTTTTTTTTTCCTTTTTTGCAAACTTCCGTATTTTGATTTATAAACATCGGAAAAAATCGTTTTCTTGCATTTTTTTTCTTTCTTTTTTTCGTCTTATGGTGTTTTATTTTGCCACGTTACTGTTGTAAGGTAATAAAAAGACTAGATTTTATAGGATTTTTACGTTTGCTGGGAAAAATAAGTGACGATATTTATTGAAAAAAACGGAGGCGTGCATATGAAAAATATGGATCCCAAGAGCTCACTTCTCTCCGCCAGGGAATGACGCATTATTCGAGATAGCCCGTGCAACGCCGGGCTACGCAGCTAGTAAGAACAATGCTCTGAAATTTAAACGATACTTGATTTTAACTTGAATATGTTCGAGTGCATGACCCTTGTAAATCAAACGAAAACCCAAAATTAGATTATCGTGAAACTATCTCAAATAAATCTCGATGCCTCGTTGACCTCCTCCCCGCTCCCAAAGTTGCGGAGTCTCTAAGCAGTTGCCTATTTGAGAATCCAGCCCTGATTCAGGGTACTGTAGAAGGGGAAAAAACGTGATCATAGATCGCCAAATATCGTAGGTATGCATTTATAGAGAAAAGGAATGACGCGAAAAATCTTAAGAACAAATTAGGATGAAAAGAAACTTCTGATAAAAATGGTTTTTTTTTTTTTAAACTTTCGAACTCTTTATTTATCAATGTTTATTTTCTTATTTTGCTTGCTACTAGATGTCCCTGATAAGCTGGGATAATCTCGAATTCTGGTTGCTTGTCGCGGATTGAAAAAAACTATCACAGATTTGTACAGAAATTTTATTCTGTGTCCCAAACAGTCCCGAATTTTACGTCTAACTAGATAGCTCATATTAAAAAAATAATAACTAGATTTAATTTTTTTAAATGTTAGGTAACAAAGATAATTTTAGATTAACAATTTTTTCCGTGTTTATTAAGTGACTAGATGTCCCAGATTAGACGGGACAACTAGAAAACTGGATCACCCCCCGCCCTACCTTAGCATCCGGGTCATCTGAATGACAGCCGCTGCAATGGCTCGAGTACTGAAGCCAAAGTCCTAGTAGCCATCACCGGCCACGGCCCTAACCCTCCCGTAGGAGGAACATACTATCACTGGTGAAGTGACCCAATTCCCACCATTAATATAACTCCAGACCAAGCGAGCTCCTGCTTACGTATCCGGCGGTTTCTCATCCGTCAATTCGCTGTCCCCCCCCCCCCCCGGGGGGATATCCCGGGACAATCCCGCTTTTCAACTGTTTACCCCATATTGAAGAAATGTCCCAGATTTGAGTTAAATATCTC
>BGPR01042469.1:0-13248 GCA_013235015.1 Araneus ventricosus | reverse complement strand
CTGTTGCTTCGTTCAGTTACGTATTGCTCTCTGCCCAGGGGTTCTTACACATTTCATAAAAAATCAAGGACTTTTAAGGGACTAAAAAACCAAAAATGGAACCTCTAAATTAAGATAAACTTGACGAGATTATCTGCATTTTTTAAATAAATTCTCAACTATAGATGAAAAGTAAATATAACTAGAAGATACATTACAAATTTATTAGCAAATAAACTCCTAAAAATATGATTAATGAAATTGATGAAAAAACCCCCAGCAGGGTATTAATCATTAATATCTTTTTAACAAACGTTTTCATTCATTTTACATCCAAAGTAATTATTTTAATTTCTTTCTCAGAAATTGTTTCTTGATTCAGTTGCGATTGAATAGAATAAATTTATGTCTTTTACTTTCAGCCTCTTAATAATCATTTGCTTACTATTTGTTTGGTGTATTCCGTTTGGAGACATTTTCTTTTGTTTTAAAAAAACATCCCCTCTAGACCTTTTCGTTTCAGTTGTTATTTGTTCATTCTTTTCTTTGGATCTTTCACTTTCTGCATGTATTTTGACACTCTAGCTAGAGGTGGCAGCCGTCTCATTTTCTTTAGTATTTTAAGTAAAATAGCCCGGACAGAGGTAATAGAAGAATATTAGGTATAACGCTAGGGAAATATAGTGAGCATCTTGTAATTTTCTATTTCAGGCTTGTTCACCGACAAAAGCCTCATTGTCCATGTGACCATTATTAATCCATTCTGATAATCTTCCAAACTTCTTCATAATGATTATTCTAAAATAAGTTTGTAAAAAAGTATCAAGGGAATCTCTTGTAGTTGAAAGTAAATTCAAATGAATTTGGCACAATATTTAACAGAAAAATCTGATAGGTAACAAGTCGCAATCTTTTCCAAAATACGTTTATTTTTGCACGACAATCACAATCCAATACCTTTTCATTTTTCCTGTGCTTTTCGGATATCAGCCTTTACTCGTCGATCAATGCAAATCACGAGTCTTACTGGTGCTAATGTCACAGACATTTCTGTAAATTTTATCATTGCTATGATGTTTTTCCGACTATCTGTCTGAGGTGTGAAAACATCCTTGTCTCTAATTCTTATTTTTTTATCTTTTCTTTTTATAGTTGTGCTTCACGCAAATCTAATAATAACTTTTATCATTATACAAGTTTGGTCACTGAAGTTTAATTTGCATAAAGTCTCAGGTTTCTCAATTCTTTCATTCTGTTTCAAAATTTTTGAAATGTTGGATGCAATCTTAACAAGTTTTAAAAACATCACTGGCAATAACAGCACTTTTGATAATCATTCCTATGGAACCATGGACCAATAAAGGCCATCTGTAACTCCTCCCTTATTTCATAAAGTGTATGCGATAGATATGGATTCGTAGAACGCGAGCAGTGTTGTCCCCCCACCCCATTCCGCGAGAGCCACGCCGACCAAGATTAGAGCCGCCGAGAAGGAGGAATTAGAAAAACGATAATCGGTGAAATTTTAAATTTTTTAATAATGGCAGAGTAAAAAGTAAGGACTTTTTAAAAATGGAGCATAAAAATAAGGATTTGTAAGGACTTTTAAGGACTAACTGTAAAAGTAAGGACTTGTAAGGACGCGTACGAACCCTGCTGCCTTACCTCCACCATATCGGACATTCTGGCGGCTTCGCTAGAAGAATCACTAAGAATTATTAAACTTGTTTTATTTTAATTTTGATAAGTTAATTATTAAATACATTGTGGAGTACCGATACAATCCTATTTATAAGTGTATTATATTAGTGTAAATGTGTATTTTTTTTATGTCAAAATGTATTTTGTTTTGCTTTCCTTTCCAGTAAAATAATCAATTTTTTAAATAATATTTTGTTTCGATATGCTCGCGTCCCCCATCCAGTGTTATCACGCCCCCGCCCTGGGGGACGTGCCCCACAGGTTGAAAATCGCTGGAGTAAATAATTATCACCCTTTACTTTATACGATTTCAATTCATCCCAAGTTCTCAAAACATAGAAACAGAACAGTGAAGAGATGAAGGAAGGGTGTTGAACTCAGAAAGAGCCAAATTCAATTTCCACGGTTATCGAAGTGTCCGATCATTATGCAAAGGTTTTCGAAGATCGTGACGAGGCCTTCAGAAAGTAACAGCGGATTCAGCGAAAATTTTTATCTCGGGTTAGAATAACCTCTAGAAAAACTTTTATCGATATATCTACAAAGAACCAGCTTCGGGAAAGGGTGTCCTATCGTTGTGCTTAAATATCTTTAATTACATTTTAGACAAATCAGCAAAAGAATGCTACAGATTAGCAGTAATAAATTTTCCTTTTTAAAAAAACGATCTTTTGTTTCATTTCACGAAACTGGATTGCCGCAGTTCTCTTTTGATAGCCTCAATTGATTTGACCTTGTCTTTTCATCGCTCTATTAATTTTTTTTAAAAGCACATACAGAGAATTAGCTAAATTACAGGAGAAAGACCCGTAATAACATATTTAACGTTAGCATGGAGCTTTGAAGTGAAGTGAATTTATTATACGAAAATTAACGTCCTCGTTTTAATGAACTTTTAACTGATTTAGAGGATAAAGAACACTGTAAATGCAGATAAATAAAATTATGGAAAGGAAATTTCTAGGTCAGTGCTCCCCAAAAGCGCCAGATGGTTCTCGGGAATATGTTCGGGATTGTTCTTTTAAACAGTCACTAAAAATAGTATCACTAGAATTAATTTTACATAAGTAAATATTTGCTATATTAGTTAATGGTTTTTTAAACTAATTATAACACATTAAAGGCATAAATATATAAATCAAAAAGTAATTCTTTTAAGATACTACCATTCCGGCACTTTCCATTTTATAACCTTATCGGTGTCCTTATAAATTTTCAAAAATTCTATCCTGCCATTTTTAGTTAAAATGTTGCATGATACAGATAAGTAGTTACATGAATATACAAGTGTTATTTTGCTTTTAAATCAGTTATCACCTTTTCACAACTCAAAATACTGACCATAATCAAAAGAAAAGTGCCATGATTCAACAGGCAGAAGGTAAAACGATCAAGCAGAACAGAATTTGGCACACATGCTAAATTTTTCAGAGGATAAAACTTCGATTTTGATATAAAGTAAATTATAAGAAATTCGATCACAAGCTGAGAAATAAAAATGAAAAGTTTCTTAAAACACCACGGGAATGACGCTCTGTGCGAAATGATTAAGCAAATTTACACTCACAAACGCTAAAAAAAAATATATATATATATATATATATAATTTAACAGTTATCACCATGTTCGCGAATATTACTGCGTTTAAAAAACTGTCTATATCAAACAATCTTCTGGGCATTATTCTGATCAATACAGTACTCTATTAAGTGTTTGCGCATTGCTGGTAAAGCTCCTTTGCCACAATACTTGATTATGAATATTAGTATTCATTTCTTTCTATCTATCGTTTCAAAGTAAATAACTTACAGAACGGTCCTACGATTACAACTAATTTTTATGGGGAAAAAAATATTCTTACCTTTAAAAACTACTGAATGTTTTTAAGGGTAACAAGGATAATGATGAAAAGCGGTTTCAAATGAAGTACTAGAATATGTCACAAAAGGCGAGGCGAAATTAAATACCCGCAAAACGAATCAAAAACAGCTTGTCAAAATCCAGGAAAATGGGTCTACTGATTCAGATGCATTCAAAAACACATGTAAAGTGTTTAATTTTTTTCCCGTACAAGATAAGCCACATCCAACAAATAATCCAATGGATTCGGAAACTTTTCACTTATTTTATCTGCTTCAATCTCAAATGGAAACAGTCGAAACATGGCAGTGAGCATTTTTTTGCGGTAGTGAGCTCATCTTTACCTCAAGAATAATTATACGATATTGTCAAACTTCGATAAGAGTTGAGAATATTCCTTTGCTATTGACTGCCTTGTTCATTTTTTGTATTTTTTTGTACAGTGCAAATGAACATAAATAATGACTTGTTATGCCATTCCAGTGACACATCAGCAAACGTTGCTCACTTTCTTTATTTGTCAGTTCTAATAATGCATTTATAACCACATGAGAATGTTTATGTAGGAATATAGAACAGACAGAGCTACAAACACTACTAGAATATTTCACCTAAACAGAAAAAGTAGATCAGCAAAACACTACTAGAATATTTCACCTAAACAGAAAAAGTAGATCAGCAGTTCCTACAAGGTAGCTGTCACATCCGTCTAATTTCATTCAATGTGACAATTGGTCGGGGAAGTTGGAGTTTTTTTTGGTTATATATATAATGTTACGGTCAATGTGATTAACCAGTTAGTATGAATAATTACCAATAAAAGTGATGCATCGATTATATACAAAGTAAAGAAAAGAGAAGAAAGGAAATAATCTTCTTTACTGGACACGGCTCGTTTCCTACTTATCTCTACAGATTTAATTTACTAACTTCAGAGTATTGTAGCTGTGGAGGCATAGGAAGCAAGTTACATTATCTTGGCATCTAAGAAAACCTGCGTCCCATCTTATTCATGTTTGGTTACGCCAAGTTGCTGGTAATCAGCAGTCAAGAAATAAAATTTACAATATTGTTAGGTTTATGCTTGTCAACAGCTTGTTGCTTGTTGCTTGTTGTTGCTCTTCAGTCCACTTCCTCAAACCCTAAAAGGTCGCATTTTTTTTTGCTATCTAATAAGATGACCCTTTCTGTTTAGGAAAGGGGCTGTCGTTTTCATCCATCTAAGAAGGCATAGAATACTTGAGATGCTTATGGATTCTACGTAATTTTTGTGTCAAATTATAAAGCTAATTAATGATTAAATTTTAGTTTATAAGCCTAAAAATGCGATAATTCGATGCAAGTCAATACGACGGGCGCGAGACTTAAGGGGTTAAAAATCAGATCTGCCATTTGCTCTCCCCTACTTCTTTCTTTCATTCAGTACGAAGTTCAGTAATCAACGTCAAAAGAGAACAAGATCAAGATAAAAAAAATATCAAGAAAATCTTTCTAGTGAAAAAATGGACTCTTTTTACTGATAGAGACGTTCTTCTAGCGTTATTATGGATACTTCTGTTATTATTTAAGTTTCCTTGTTTTAGTTATTTAATTTATTTCAAAATTTATTTTTCTTTAGGTTGCTAAATTGCTTCTTTAATTTTTTTTCTGGTATGCTTCTACTTCATGTCCATCTAAACAGATAACAAAGAATCATAATGATTCTAGAAACGGGGACATGAAGTGGTGTTATATACAAAGTACATGAGACAGCTTGTAACTTTGAAGTATAAACGTTTCACATGAGACAAGTCAGTGGAGATTTGTAAATGTTGCAACCGAAAATGTGGTTCATGGTATAAAGATTTTGAAAAAGTGGTTATACCCACATCGAAGAATCAAAGGAGAGTTCGCATGTTAATTCCTAACGGGATGTGAGTGAGAAGACACAGGACCATGGCCCTGGAGAAGACCTCTCCGGGGCCATGAAGGGTGGAGAGAACATTCCTTGCCCATCTGGTTTTTGTCTAGAATGTCAGCTGTCTTTTCGAGAGTTACACTGTCTTACAGAGAGCCTAAATGGGTTTTATGAAAAATTCTCGTATGGTCTCCAAGGAGATAGGCAATATTAAATATTGAGCTCCTATTATGTGCAGGGCTGGCCTTTAGTCAATTGTTCCCCGCGTCAGAATTCTATTTATTCTCGGCTCAGTTCAGTGACGTAAATATTGTGGGGCACACAGGGGACGTGCCCGGAGCGTTATTGCCAGAGAGTGCAAAATTGAGTTTAAAAATTTAAAAGGGCCACTTTCTCTTTCACTTTCTCGCATACAAAGTATAAAAAGAGAAATTATTATAATTGTCAAAAAGTCCGACCTAAAAATTTTGACGAGTCTCCACGTTTGAGGATCTTCCCAGTCAAGAGAAACAAAAACAAGTCAGTTTTGGAATTATGTCTGTCCCTGAATGCCGTAACTCAAAAACACGATGATCACATTTCGAATGTGGTCATAGCACCAAAAGTGTAGCTTTAAATCAAATTTTTGGACAAAATCAAGTCAGAAACGCAAAAAATCTAGAAGGATTAAGTTTAGCATATAGGGTTTTTTTTATCAACGGAAGCGCAGACGGTTTAGTTTAGTTATATTAACGTCTAGTTTTGCAGCAACACTAGGGTCATTTTATTACAGGCCGTGGTCAGATGCCGAGGATGACACCTGAATCAGCACCACCTCTCAAAACTTCTGCGGCACACCAGCGGGAGGACATTCGGTCTCGACGGATTTAACGTGCACGTGATTAAATATAGTTTGTGGTCTTGTCGTCAACATTGCATATATGTATCAAATTTTGGTTTCCGTCTGAAGAAAGGAAGACGTCCAAAATGTATACTTGATTCTCTTCACACAAGAGATTCTCAAGCACAAAAAGCGCCATATTGCGTACCATGAAGTAGCGGGGAGAACACTTCCGCTGTTTTTTTTTACTAAATCCTACATTCTTAGGTTCTTTTTTTAAAAAAATGTTGATCAAAATTGTTTCCATTCGGACCCCGTACCTCTTAAGACGGTCTGACTATAAGCCTCCCTGCTACATGAGAACAAAAGATGCAGACATAAAAAATCCTGTCTGTCATCAATCTTGTCATCTATCAAATAAGTACAGAATTTCTCATCGACAGTTTCGCATGTATTATTTTCATTCCTGATAGTTTGTGCATAAACGTAGAAAAGTATTATGCAACATATTCAAGCGCATTTGTAAATGATTCAAATTAAAATTTATTTTCAACTGCAAACTTTTATTTTTTCCTTAGTCTTTATTACCCAATTTATTATTACTACCGATAGTGATTTACTGAACAATTTTTTTTTTCTGTATCAAAAACAAAATTAGCATCATCTGAAATTTTTGTGTATCACACTTTACAGTACTTGGTCCAATAACTTGTTGTTTGTCGAATGTTAAACACCTATTCTTTAATTATGATCACTGCAGAGAAATGTGATATTTAAAGTTATTATTATGAAATAAAATATTTCTATATCATCCAAAACCTGTTGGTCTGACATGGTAGTAGAGTGCCGGATTTGGTTTCGAAGAATTGTTCAAATACTGGGTCAAATACTCTCACACAGGTGTGGCACGCAAGTTTGCAGCGAGGGGTGCCAGCTCATGTCTCGTCATTTAAAATTACGAAATCCATCTCAAAATAGCCCTCGTGTAGCTTCAAAACGGGCCATTAGTCTAGCAAGTCAATGAACACTAATCTTAATATTTCTGTAAAAGCCAAGCAACTTATCTTATCCGGAACTGTTGATGACAGCACATGATTGACAGCTTGAAAGAACGGGAAAAGTATTTTACATAAATTTGTTTTAAAAATAACCTCCATGCTATA
Organism: Araneus ventricosus; assembly: GCA_013235015.1. Taxonomy (NCBI): domain Eukaryota; kingdom Metazoa; phylum Arthropoda; class Arachnida; order Araneae; family Araneidae; genus Araneus; species Araneus ventricosus. The sequence goes on along the minus strand of BGPR01042469.1, from coordinate 5,828 downwards.
AAATAACAAAAAGGTAATTGATCTGCTAACATTTCGGATGGAAATTAAATTTCAAAGAAGAGAATAGACAGTTTCATTATGCCAGAGATGAAAATCGTATCAACGAGCAAAGTACTAATGATGTGACCTCCACAATGATTGCATTCCCCCTCCCATCCCTTGCACGTCGCACTCTTCTGCAAATGTGAGATAAAAGCAGGTAGGTCACAATCAATTAATCAATGGTGGCGGTTTCCAAGACTACAGTGGTAGGGCCTTGACCTTTAATCTTGTATAACTGTTATTCTTTGGAATTTTTTTTTACCTCTTATATATATTCCCCCAAAGACAGCTAACTTAATTCTACCACCAACAGAAAACATAAAGAAATTCCGCACCTTTCTTGTTTTCAAGAAATAATTCTGCACAAATGATAAATTATCACTTGCATAATTGCCCTCCAAATTAAAAAAATTTAGCCTTTTCAAATGGGATAGAAAGTTAAATGAAATCTGGAGTTTTAGTTGACTACTAGCTGTTACCCGCGACTTCGTGCGCGAAGAATTTCAATTATTCTTTTTTTTTAATTCACGAATGTAAATGCTATGTTGTATTTTAAAAGGGGAAAGTAAAAGTTCTGACGGTTGATAATACTTAATTAGACGGCTGACAGGAGTGTACTGTACATGTATGCTGATATAGTACTGTAAATTGTTTATCTATGCTAATATGCTTTTGTATACCACGTTACTTGCACGGATGTAGAGGTTGTGTCGGCTGGACACACGTGAACACGCCACATATAGTTGCCCATGCGAAAAATATGATTTTTCTAAATGTACGCCTGCCACGTTCAGTGTCTGGCCCTGAGCCTGGCAAATAATATTTTTAAAGGGATTTGTTACCTTTTGAACTGAGATGATAAATCCTTCGGTATTATCGGAAGGCGTGGAATTAAAACACTCTGTCTTCTCCCTATATCAGTCATAACAGTATCTTTCATGACGTTTGGACCTAGGTGTGTAATTTGTAACCGTGTGCCATTGCGGAGTCTCGGTATATCGAGGTTACGTATTAGTAGTACTGGCACACCTACTTTCAATCTCGGCTTGTCGGAAGGTGCGAAAAATTCTAAGATGTTGAAGAAAAAAAATGATGATGAAAAAAAACCCTACAAGATATGATGTTCCTTGTTAATGCCCATTACCGTATCTACAGATGGATATTCTGTAATATCTCACTGTGAAAATTAAACAAAACACCGAGCGAATAATTCACTAACGTCATTGGATCACTGTGTAACCGTATTAAAAGCTGTAAATGCTACGACAACAGGAAACCGGAAGTGTAAAGTCTCCTTTGTTGTTTATGGTCAAAGAAGGCAATATTTTCTTATATTAACTTTAACACTGGCAAAAGCCCGCGCGCGAAACAGTAATTTGGCTTGAATTTATTTCTATAAGAATAAAAAGAATTGTTAGAAATTACGTTACAAAAATATTTTTAAACCTTAATAACAATCAGAGAAAACATTTCATCGCAATGGAATTAATAGCATTAAAAAGATCAATTTCTGGTCTTTAAAATGGCATAAAAATAATTGTTGTCTAATAAATATTTCAGAAGTTACTGGCAAAAAACGACTACTCATAAGGCTTAAAAGCGACTAATTTTCGTTATTTAATTAAATACCTTAAGAATGAATTAACTCTAAAAGTTGAAAATAGCACCTTTGACGTAGAAATATGCTGTAGAATGCCGTGTGTAAATTTCATGTCGCTACCGTTCACCGTTTAGGAAGAGTTCTTGTGACCGACCGACCGACAGACAGATACGTGTAATTTCTGCCTTATTTTATGGATATTTATAAACATAGGCAAAATTTTCAGAAATAAAGGTAAATTAGTTCAAAGTCTAACCATTTCCTAACAACTGAGTAGCTATAAATTTGCGTTATTTCAAAATCGTCTGCACGTAAAACTTTAAAAATTAATAAAAATTGAAGGGAAAATGTCACAGACAATAATTTGGTATCATTGAAAAGGTAAACTTTTGCACTTTAAGATGGTATAAAAATAATTTGTATCGGACAATTTGTTCCGAAGTTACAGCGGAAAGAAGGATTACGTGATAGTTGATTTTAAAAATAATTTATTCCACATGTTTTCGCATTCCTGAAGGATCACGTGACAGTTGATTGAAAAATAAAATAATCTTCATCGAGAATCGCTGAGTCAATGGGCTTTGTTAATTATTTAATTGTTGTCTGAACTTTTAAAAATTAATAACAATCGAAGGGAAAATGTTACAGAAATAAAATTGGTATCATTGAAAAGGTAAAAATTTGAACTTTAAGATGGTATAAAAATATGTTTTGTCAGACAATTTGCTCCGAAGTTACGGCGGAAAAACGGTTTCGGTTAATTTCTAATTAACTGCCTGTTTAATTAACTTTTGGACTTAGAAAAGTTCATAAGTGTCTTCCCCTTGTCTTAAATAATAAGTGTACAAAATTTGGTTGAAAACCGTCCATTGGTTTAGGAGGAGATGTGGAACATAGCCACATACATACCCACAATGACTTTTATTTGTATTAAGATTACTCATGATGTCAATACAAAGAGTTCTTGTAGCCAAACACATTTTCTATAAGAGTCAAAGTTTGGTTTATGCTAAACTCATTTAGCTAAGTTTTGCTAACCTACGGGAAAGAGGAAGGCCAACATAAATATTGGATGAAGTTATGCAATTAGGAACCAACATTTTGAGATACAGTAGAGTCCCAATAATTCGGATCCCGCTTATCCGGACATTCGGTTAATCTGGACAGAATAATAATAAAAAAAAAAACTACATCACACACAGTTCTTGTAAATCCTTCATCAGGATTTACAAGAACTGTGTGGATTTACAAGAACAGGTTAAAAACTTAGGTCTAGCTATACAGTTGTATGGAAACTAAAATAAGGCTGTAGGAAAAGTTGTATGAATTTATGGAAAAAACATTTATTGAAACAGAAGTAATCTGGTATGGAACTTGTGAAGTCAGTTCAACTCTCCATAATAAACTACTCACTCTCGATAAAACTCAAAACAGTGAATCGTACATACAACCAGCGGGAGTGTTCTCCCCTAAACTTTCTCGTATACTTCCCCCAAAAGGTGCCGTTTCTACTTCCCCCAAAAGGTGCCGTTTCTACTTTCTCCAAAAGGTGCCGTTTCTACTTTCTCCAAAAGGTGCCGTTCCTACTTCCCCCGCGTGGCTAAAAATATTCGAACCTACTGTTATCCAGAATCCAATGGCTAACAGAAGATTTTTCATTATAGTGATTGAAAAATATCTAGGCAAAGAATTCAAAGAGATGCGTACCGATTAAAACGCATCTGTCGCACACTGCTCTTGCCGTCTCAAGGACAAACTGACGTAATCGCTCCTTTCGCGAGCACAGAAGTACGCATGCGTGTGGAGACAGCGGATTGGTTTCAATGGTAAATTATACAGACCGACAGACAGTCAACCCGTTGACGGATTTGGCCAAAAATTTTATACGGACCTACATTCATGACGGTAAAACTGTGTATAAAATTTTATCCATCTGGCTTTTCAAGTTTTTGAGTTATAGCGTTCGCATGACCTCGAACATACAGACAGACAGACTTCCCGTTGACGGATTTTGTCCAAAATTTGATAGAAACCTACAAATTATGTTTAAAGACCACATACCAAATTTCATCCCCGTAGCGCTAATAGTTTTCGAGTTATCGTGTTCACAGACACACACACAGACAGACATAATTCCGAAATTGTGTTTTTCGGAATCAGGGAGGTCTAAAACGTGGAGATTCGTCAAAATCCCGAGTTCGAATTTTTTGACGATTACAATACTTTCTCTTTGTATACTTCGTATACGAGAAAGTAAAAAAATCATCGTTGGTTCCTTATTTCATAATCTCATCCATATTTAATTCTTGACCGGAAAACTTATCAGCGGTGCAAATAATGTTTTCCGGTTGTGTTTGTTTTTATTTCAAATCTATGTCATCTACCGCAAAGAATAATTTTAGGAATTCGCATTAAGCTAGCGATCTGTTATTTTATTTCTCACTAATGATAAGTACCAATCGTTGACTAACGAAATTTCGATTTTTAAATTAGTTTTCGTTTGCGATTTTCTATATTTTTTGCTATCATTTGAGAAATTAAGGAAGTAATGATTCAATAATTGATATACTGAATGTTTTTAAATAGCTGATTCAGGAAACATTCATACGATTTTAACATTACAAAACATTAAGCGCCTCAGTCATCAGTAACTCATTGAACAATCAATTTCAACACTGGCTTTATTCCAAAAAATCAAATCCAACAGGATATTAAGAGATTAAACCAAAGTAAAAAGAATATTTGAAATATCAACCTATCTTCAGAATCAAATCAAATTACTTAACTAAAAATAGAAAATTTCACTTTTATTCAAAAATATTCATCACATTTAACTCATTCTTCTGATTTTGAATGTTCTTTAAAGTGTTTACGAAGACTCAAAGAGCTACTTGAATGATTTAGAGCTTCGAAACGCTTCCTTAAGTATTACGTCACTAAATATCACTAAATACGCGTGCTATTTAAATCAAATTTTTGTTTAGAATAAAAATAATCGTTCTTCGGAAATCTATCTCCAGCAGATTCTGCAGCATTTCCATGAAACCAAAATTTATGGCATAATTTGTGTATCAATAATAAACAGAAAGAATAAAGAAAAGAAACGGGCTCAAGATTATACCAATTACAAATTTCGTACAGCAGAATGAATTTAATGGGTTTTATGCGCTTAGTTTTTTGCAAACTAAATTCTTGCTTTACTTTCCTATCAAGCTGATATCATACTTTTGGCGAAAATAAGTCTTTATTATCTCGTTCAAAGAACCCTTCCAAAACGACGAAATGTCGAATCTTGATTCAAATGAGATAAACAAATCACTTTAGTCTAACTAAACTAATAACTAACTTACCACGAATTGAAATTTTACCATGGAACATATAACAATAAAATTCTTTTCCCATTGTCTCATTTTAGAACAATTTATTACATTTAGACAAACATTAAAATGACTTCCTTTCGGCTTTTTGGTGTTTTTTTTTTTCTTTTTAGAAAAGTTTGCAAAGAAATGCTCAAATTTCAATTATGGTTTGAAAAAAAAAAAATTCAGTGAATTTTGATTACCATGCTTTTGATTTTGAATTCTTATTAAATCATTGCTGATTGAATTTATATCCTTAAGAAGTTTTTCACCTGTGTTATTATGATAGGAAGAAATTCTTCAATATTGTGAAGCTTTCTATTTCATCTTTTTTCATCATTCTCACAGTCGTCATCTTTGTCAGGCAAAGCATCCTCTAAAGTAGATATAATATCATCCTTCAAAGTAGATATTATTCACGTCACGATTAACGAAATCATCAAAAGTTGCGCTTGTTCTCAAATATTTCCAGTAATTTTTTTTTATCTAATATGGCTGTTCTAAGAACACCCCCTCTGGTAAACTTTGTCGAGTAAAAAAAAAAAAAAAAGCGCTTTTATTTGCGCTGAAAAAGGACGAATCGAATGTGTTAAAAATCGAGTAGGCGACGTACTATCGAATACCTGTGATGCTATAATGATTTGTTAATATCGAAATGAGTTGGAGTGAATCAGGACTAAGGCAAAATGACGTACTAAGAGCAGAGAGAGCTAAAACCATCGAATACCTGTAATGTTATAATGATAGTTTAAAAGAAAAAACACTGAAATGAATAGGTATGAATCGCGACCAAGGCAAAACGGCGTGCTAAAACCGGCGGACTATCG
>BGPR01042467.1:0-13249 GCA_013235015.1 Araneus ventricosus | reverse complement strand
ATTATTGCAAATTTAATGTTATTAATGCAAATTCATTTAAAAGAATAATTTTTTAGTTTTATAAGATAGTACTAGTGAATTTCTACACGTAAACAGTATCGAAATAATTATTAAATTTTAAAACTATACATTTATGAAAAAAGTGTGGAATATGTAATATGTGTACTAATTATACATATTTTATTTCATTCGATTTATGTGCATGCAAGTGGGCCTTTATTTGGAAATTGCCAGGAGGAACAGGATGTTATCCCCCACTGCTTTCGAGAAAAGGTTTCTTTCTTGACAGGAACAGAGAAATAATGATTGAGGCAGGAAGTTTGCGAATTTTAAAAAGGGGAAAACGACGTATTATCGAAGCTTTGCGTCGTATGAACGAAATAATTCATTATTATAATGGTTACGAATAAATCGGGACTGTGATGAAACGACTTATTACATGTAAAAATAAGTACTGTACTAAGTAGTAAGTAAATGTACCCCTACGTAATATTTTTAATATACCTAGTTTATGCTCCAGACGAGGTGTTTCTTGCGTTCTTTTCTTTTACAAAGTTATTAATGGTTCAATTGATTGTAATAATATAATAAGCTCTATAGATTTCGCTGTGCCCGTCAGATTTTTAAGAAACCAAAGTTCCTTTCCAAATTTATATTCAAAATTTAATTATATTAATAGGTTCTCGTTATATAAGTTTTATAAAATTTTTAACAAGTTCCCTGATTAACTTGACATTTTTAATGTCTCTTGGTGCTTTTAAATCGAAATGTTTGCATCTTTTAAATACATGATGTGTTTTATTTTGCCTTTTTACAACATTTTGGATTTTTATGCTTTTTGATTTTCTGTGTTCTTATGTAATAGACAATTTTTTTTAATGTTTTTATAGGTTTTAATTTTTGTACTCTGTTTTTGGCGCGTTTTGTTTGTTCTTATTTCTACCTTAAGTGTTGCAATTTATTTTTATCTCAAGTGTGTATTTACGTTTTAAACTTTTAAACTCCTGGTGTGTTTTTAGAAGACTCAGTACTTGCGTGTTTTGACTTTTTACCCTTGCCTTTTTGGAAGTCGTCTTTTAATTTTTTAAAACGACTATTAGTGTGTTTTAGTGCTTTTGTGATTATGTGTTTTCGTTTTTAATTATATATACATTTGCAAAAATTTTATGATTTTCTGTATTATCTGTGTTCAACTTTTTGTTTTCTAATACATTTTTTTTATTTACTCGTTGTGGCTTTTGTTCTTTGTGTGTTTGTTGTGTGTTTATAGCGCTCTGTGGATATAGTTTTCTTTGTAGTGTGCTTTTTTAAATAAATAAATAAAATAAATGGCCCTTAAATGAGAAACGTATAAACGGTGCTTTGCTGTATTTTGTCATTTATTTATATCTCTTCGCCCTTCTACGAAGATAAAAACAAAATGCGCTGAGTTTTGAGGATATACGAGAGAGTCGAGGCTGGTTTTTGAACTGATCTTGTGCACAGACTGACGTCGCTGTTTTCAGTTTGTCCCAGTAGACTGCGGATATTTCGCTCGTTGATGTGTTACCACAGGGGGACCCTATTAGCAAACATGCGCTTGGGCACCTACTTCATTTCGTATTGTAGCTTTATTACCCAGACGAATGTTAAGCCATTCTTCAAGTTGGAACTTCCGTATTTCAGAAAGGGAGACTAGAGATCAATATTTACCCAATTCTTTAAGTGCTTGCATTGACATTCTCGAAAAAATTTTATAACGGTATCAATGGGAAGTAGTTTTGCTAAAACTGACAAACTTGAGTTTGCTCAGGCGAGCAAACAAAGAATAAAATATGGACAGAAACCTCGGTTCTGCCAATTTTTTAAAAGCGATTTCTGAGTTTCAGTAACGATATAGTTGATGCGTTTAGTATACTTGAAGGAATGAAGTCAATAAATCACCTTGAAAAAGTTTCAGAAAGGCGAATTGGACTCTTTCGAGTCAATTCTTGATCAAGTAATTCTAAAAGTTTAGTGACGCTTCCAAATTCATTGCTCATCGTTCAATTGTTTGCTTGTAACGCTGAAAACAATTACAGTTAAACACCGTCTTTCAAGGAACTAATATAAAACGACATATAAACGACAAGACGTATAATCGAAATTTTAATACACAACATTGATTATTACAAATTTAATGCTATGAATGCAAACTCATCTGAAAGTAATAATTTTAAAGTTTTTGAAGATAGTGCTAATATATTACTACATAGTAATGAAAACAATAATGAAATTTTAAAATTAAACATTTATCAGGGAAGTGAGAAAAATTGTACCTTTATTACATATCTTACATAGTAATTATATATTTATTATTTTATATGACTTATGCGCATGCAGTTAGGCGTTAAATTAAAAAACAAATGACTGGAGGCTGTCTTTTTCAAACAGCCGCTGATGTTAAAGGTGTAGGACTACTTTACTCGCGTGACTCTTTTGTTTCTCCAGGTTTCTCTCTGTTACTCGCGATTCTCTTGTGTTTCTCGAATCTTCTCGGATTCTCTTTGTTACTTGCGTTACTCTTTTGTTTCTCGAAGTTACTCGTGATTCTCTTTTGTTTCTCGAAGTTACTCTCAATTCTCTTTTCTTTCTCTGAAATACTAATGTATGAAAAATTGGCGAAATAAAATTAAATTGTTTTATTTCTTAAAAATTATTCTTTCTTAAATTTCTTAAAATTTTATTTCTTTCTTACAAAGAAAATTGTTTTATTTCTTAATAAAATATATTACAATGTCAATTCTTTTGTTTTGAATTCTTAAATCGTGCGTGAATATGTTACAATTCTGTGTAGTATCGGTCGGTGATATGAAAAGTAACATACATAATTTAATAATTCGGGACTAATGTTTCTTGCAAAAGTTGAATCAATATATGAATTCCCCAGCGTACTGGGATAATTTGTTGGCACCATGTTCAAATCAAAATGCTTCTCCATGAAACCGAACGCTTTCTCATTCCTTTTGGCATCTACATTAAAGTCACCTATAACAATAATCGGAACATCTTTAACTATATGAAACTCTTCATTGATCTAAAATAAGACATTAGTTATGTTTTTAACATATGTAGTTACCCAGATATAGAGGGTCGCGTCACTAATTCATATGTATTTTTACCCAACTTTGCAACTCAGAAGTCGCTGAACTACAATCCCAATTTTCATTTTTTTTTTTGTAACTTCGGTTGTTACCCTTTATCTCTAAAATAAGATATTAGTTATGTTTTTAACGTATGGAGTTACCGTGATATAGAGGATCTCCCATACAACGTTTTTTGTGGCGTTTTGGCGTGTGAATCAAATTTCTTCCTGAGACCCAAATGGGAGGAACATAGTCCTACGTTAAAAGAATCTGTAATCGTCGTCTGACGTGCTGATTGTGTGTTGTTTCTGAAAATGTTTTTGTCACTTTTATTTTGACAAACAAAATGAGTCCCAAGTTTTTCAGTGCAATCCATTGCGTCTTTAAATGAATGTATAATATATATATATAATCTCACATTCATCTTCATCATCGCTTAAATTAACACAAGACAATTTGTCATTTATTAATTCATCAATTGTGAATAATTCTGAAGTCATGATATCGGTATCACAGTTCAATACTAGAAAGAGAGAATTTTTCACATTTTAGAAAAGAGAAAAACAACGTATAATCGAAGCTTTGCGTCGTATAAACGTAGTATTTTATCATTACAATGGATAGGAAAGAATGTGGGCTGTGATAAAACGACGTATATATGAGAAACTTATAAACGTTGTTTCACTGTATATTTCTGTTTGAAATAAACATTTTCATACATTTAAAATTTAATGAATTTCTTGCGATTTTTAAAAACTTATTTTCAGATTTTTGTCTTGCTAATTTAATATCGTTTCTTTTTACCTTAAAATGATTCGTATTTGCTAGGATTTTTAGAATAAGTCTAGCCTAAATTCTATTAATGATTTTTTTAAAAAAAATCATACTGTATTTAGTTAGTTTTTCTTGAATAAACATTTTACTGTATATAAATGGGTATTTAAATAATATAACATATTTCATTACAGTCTTTAAGAATTTGTTTCAAAAAACCCACACTTTAGCTAATTTGAAAAGAATTTATATGCGTTAAATGTTTTTATTGCATTTTACTTGAATAATTTAGGTTATCTATTAGTATTTTATTTATTTCACTTTATGAAATAAGTTACTGCATTTATAATATTTTACTTTAGTAGTTAGTTTACTTTTTTATTTATCGTTTAAATTTTACATGCTGAGAAGAAATTCTTAAAAAAATACAATTTGCTGTATATAAATGGGTATTTAAATAATATAACATATTTCATTACAGTCCTTAAGAATTTGTTTTTGAAATTCCTCTAGCCAATTTGAAAAAGAATTTATGTGCGTTAAAATTTTTTATTGCATTTTAAAGCCAGTTGAGAATTCTTCAAGGCAGTTTGATAAGATTTTAAATGTCAACATATCAGTTTAAATATTGACGTAAAGATAATCTAAAACTTTTACACAATGCAACTTCAGTATTACGGTTGAATTAATCTGTAATTTTTTCTTTTTTACTAACTCAAGCGAAAATTCTCATTCTAATAACTCTTAAAACTACCTCAAAAGGTAATAAAACATTTAAAAATATGAATGCTTATAGATTTTCTTGTAACAAGAATGCCAAACATATTTTTAGTCTTTTTCACAATGAGAAAATTTTACGCACGCTAGATAAAGAAGAGTATTAAACTCGGAGTGACACATTTTATGCGTTGCGTGAGATTATGTAAGAAAATATTAAGAAAAAAGCTTATGTGTAAGAAGATATTAAGAAAAAGAGTGTAAGTGGGACGGATCTTTAACCTTTAGGTGGCTAGACAACTATTATTTTTAATACCATTGTTTATATGACATTGGAAAAAATTACATATGCACGAAAATGTCATTTTCTTTTTTAATTTCCCACTAGAGAGAAGGCAATTTTTAAAAACCTTTGACAGGAAGCTTTGCTAAATATTTTGGGTGGATCTTTTATGACTCGAATGTGATTTTTTGTAACAAATAAAGTCATGCAGAGTTCAAGGCACGCAATATAAAATGCTATTGTAAACAATTTGTATATGAAATATGGAAAACAATGGGTTTGAAGAAAAAGCACTCCCTTATTCTATTTTATTGCGCAGGAAATGAACTTTATTGTGGCACAATACTTTCTGACTTTTTGTAAAGATGCTAGGAGAAACCAAGAAACACAGAATTTGTATTTGCAGTCGAGTCTTTTATTTGAGTTTAGTTAGTTCAATTAAATTATCTGCCGGTTCTGAAGATATACATGGGTCATTTAGAGATAGGCTTGGTAATTTTGAATCGTGGTCAGAGGAAGAGAACGCCACTTGAGTAAAGGTCACTATCATAAAAAAATCATTAATTAATCATTTTATTAGCTTAAAACTTAATTAATAAGCTGAGAACTTTAAAACAAATATATTCCTATTAATTTAGATGTATAATATAATTATCTTTTTAATTTCGATCGTTGCAATTTTTTTATGATAAACGTTCCTTTCTGAAGCTGCATAAGGAGTATTATGAAAGGGAGCTTATAATTTTGAACTTTGGTCAAAAGATGAGATTGATGCTTGAGTCAGCAATCCCTTCTCAAAATCTCGACATCGCAGGGCTTTCGATCCCGACAAACATAAGAGGCCGCGGTGGCCTAGTGGTAAGGTGTCGGCTGCGGGACCGGAGGGTCCCAGGCTCGAAACCCGATTCCACCAAAGACCCGCCCTGTATGTGGACCCGCTGCATGTGCAATCACACGTACGGGGTCAAAAGTCCTCCTGCTGATGCGATGCGGAAGTTTGGAGAGGGGGCACCAGCTCAGGTGTCGTCTTCGTCATCTGACTGCGGTTCAAAGTACAAGGTCCGTCCCAAAATAGTCCTAGTGTCGCTTCAAAACGGGCCGTTTATATAAATAACTAAAACAAACATAACATGAATCAGACTCGCTTATACAGGTAGGTGTTCGGTCAAATAGACTCTTTAACCCACGATTCTCTAGTCCTGATAGGGCTGCTTTTACCGTTAGGTAACTCTATCGTCTAGGAGCGCCAAGACGGCTATCCATCAAGCGCCCCATAGTCGTGGTGCCCCTGATAATAAATCGTCGCTTAACGAGCAACACCACCTATCTCAATTTTTTGAAATTTCAAAGAGGAAAAAATAACTGAAATTTTCGCAACCAATAACGAATATTTCTGATTTTTTGTTCACATCTGGTAATGATATGCTGTCTCATGTTTATATCAGATGTTTAAAAAAAATCAGAAATGTTAATTATTGGTTGCGAAAAATTTAAGTTATTTCTTCCTCTTTGAAATTTTTAAAAAATGAAATAGGTAATGTTACTTGTAAAGCGACGAAATTTTGAGTTGCAACATGCATTTAACTATAACTGTTAATATATTTTTATGTTTATTAATGGACTAGAAAATCACCCGTCATGATATGACGGGTGCAAATTGTCTCTTCATTCGAGAGATTTCCCTTCAAATTTGACGTGTTTAAATAGATATATATGCGAGAGAAATGTTTATCATTGATTGAAAACAAATAAAATAAACATATGTTTTATGACAGGAAATATTTTTTTTATTTACATGTTATTTAAATATTTCTTTATTCAAAAAACCTCTAGGTAAACAACATTCCGTGTGAAGTATTTTTCGTTGTTTAATAATTTTCCTTGTACTTCAGATGTCTTTGTGTAAATTTTAACGTGATTGGGAATCCTAGACCTTGAAAGTGCAACATAGAGCTGTCCATGTGAAAAGACAGGCTCATCGAGGTAAATTCCAACATGATCGAAAGTTTGCCCCTGCGATTTGTTGATAGTCATCGTGTAAGCTGGAATTAACGGGAACTGGCGGCGGTTGAGAAAGAATGGTAGATTCACGTCACTGTTGGCTAATTTAATTCTTGGCAAGAAAACAGCATCGCCACAATTGCATTCAGATGCAATTTGGCGTCCAAAATATATCACGCGCATGATATACCACTGACGTTATTTACTACTTTCTACTGTGGTATTGATTATTTTATTTTGGCAAATTATTTCCTTTTAATTACTTTGAGGCATGTAAATTTTAATTCATTGATTAAATGCACGAAATGTGTTTTCTTTGCACTTTCTGGATTCTGGACAGCAAGCTTTTACTTTAACAAAACCCCTTAGTAGAATCAAACCTTTTCTTTCCACTTTTGCTTTAGTATATTCCCCCCCTTTCAGGAGTAAAGCATGCGCAAAATTAAATAATTTGAGACCACCCGTAATAGAGTAATTTCTTGCTTTCGAATCCCGGTAGGCTTGTAATTGGAAAGTGTTCCTTCAAGCTCTCGGCTCTTTTTGAAAACAAGGGTTCAAATCCTCTCAGCTTTGTTGGTCACTTTCGACTTCTGCCGTTTATTGCTTTGGGACAATCTTTCACAAATTTTACTGCCCAGGCGATACATGTTGCCTGGTCCTCACAATGATTCACTTTCGGACCTGTCTGTTTTGATTAATTACAATCCTGAGGCAGTTCGGTTCCCAGATCTCCCCACTACCCTTTGATATTTTTCCGCTGTCCAGTCAGAGGTGACAAAGTTTCCGGATTGGTTGACAGGGGTTGTCGCCTGGTCCTAGAGGCGTGCACATTGGGCTGCTGGATTTCTTGGCGGGAGTCTTGGCTGTCTCTATCCACACTTGGCAAGAAGATTGGATTCATTCTGTGCCTTGATCACTAGAAAGGCTTGGCATTTGGCGTGAGATAAGGGAGACTCAAGAAACAAGCTGGCGCACAGGGTTAAAAAGGAGCAGGGAAATTGAAAAAGGGCAGAGAGAGAGAGAGATAGCAAGTGCAAAAGAGAGGAAGAAGAAGAGAATTTTGATGTAATTTGGAGGGATGTGTGGCAACATCTAAGAAAGACGAGCGGCGTATTTGGTAAGGAAAGGCGGCCATAGCTGATCACACAACTGCGCAGCAGTGTGTGAACTTTGAAAATGCGTGCCTGGCGGTGATGATGTGCAAAGAAGGACTTGTTACCTGTGTTCCTGACGGGATGTGTCGTTGTTATCGACGGCTAAAGGTGATGTACTGATGCTATAGCCATAGTGGGTGGACTTTCAAGAATAGCCAAGCTAAACCAGCCAGTGTGACCTACCGAAAGTGGAGGTGCTCCAAATTAACGGCGTGGATGTATGCTATGCATCAGAAATGAGAACGGCCAAGTTTACGCCTACTGATTCTGAAAACGCTAATGGCTATACTCCAGCATGGTCAAATGTGAAATCGCCGCTAAGCTCTTGTCCTGAGCTAACGTTGGAGATAACCTACGAGATGACTGACAGTTTTGAGAGGAGCTAGAACTCTGCGGCAAGCCCATGCCAAATCCGATGAGCCTGTGTGACCCAAGTGAAGTGTTTCCCAAAGGACTGCATAGAGGTACGAGGAGCTGTTTCGTCATAAATACCTAGGACTGACAAGATGCACGAAGGAGGAAATGTCGAGACTGTGATCAGGGACAGAAAAATTATTGCCAACTGCTTGTGACACTCTTCAGTGGATCCTGCAAGACTGCGACACCCACCCTGGCAGCTATAAATTCATTGTTTGAGACGCTGGTCAAGCCCTCAGCCCAGATGCCCTTTTCTGTGACACAACTAAGTCATTTCTTATTTTTGAAAATTTGAATTGTAATTTAAAGTAAATGTGAATTAATTCTCAGCCGATGTTAAATTAAAGTGGTGTGCTAATAGTATACATTTGAAAGATATTGGTAAAAGTAGGGAATAGATTAGATTTTGGTTTTGAAAATGTCAAGTTGAATTTTTAATCTTTCAAAGTTTAGGAATGGTTTTTATTGTGAGTGAAAGCATATATATATATATATATATATATATATATATATAAAAGAAATGCAGGTGTAAAATTGTATGCAGAAATAATTCCCCAATTTGTGTGTTTTTAATTGATAACATCTTTAAACATCTGCTTTCAAGTTTTATTTTTGTAGATCTATGCGAGATAAATTTATTAGTTTACAAGTACTTACTTTAACAAGGGATTTCAGGAGAGATAATTAGTTTAATTGAAGACAGTAAAGCAGCAACATTACATTGAATATTGGGACTTAACAGATGTGTTTCACCATAAATTTTTAAAAAAACATTAGTCTTCACTTCTTACTTCACGTCTTAGTAACTTCAGGTCATGATCTTTATAATTGATGAAATATTCTGTTTTCTATTTTGTTTCTTGTGTGTTTAATATATTGGTTGGTGTAAATTGCTTCTCCAAATGCATTACATATGTCAATTTTCTCACCAGCTAGGGGGCCCCATCTTTAAATAACCAATTTTTATGTGATATGAGTTTTTGTTCCAACCATCGAGTGTATGTATGTATTTAATCAAGATAGTCGTGAATTGTGCACATCTAGACATGTCATCTACCTCTTACATTTTTCGATTTAATTTAAATAAATTTAATTTATTTTAGAAATTCAGTTTCTGTCATTTATTCATGTTTGTGTTTTCTCTCACATTGTGTCCTTTTAGGGTTTCCAGGTCTGGTGCTATTTCTAAATTTTTCAGTGTAATGTTTATCTGGGGATATATGTAATCTATTTGAACACAACGCGGTAACAAATTTTTTTGTAGTAGATCTCTTCTTACGATCATTTGTTTAGATTACTGTTGCAAGATTTCAGATCAGGAGTTTGTTTTAAATGCATTGAGGTTATATGTATACTCCTTGTGCCCAATAATTTAAACTGTTTTCATTGAATTTTGAGTGCTGGCATTTAGGCAAAGTATATTTTCTTATATTGTTGATTTAGATTAATTACCTTTAGGCCATTTTTGACCTGTCGGATTTGTTGTATGATTTATGTTTATATAGAATTCTGATTTCGAACTTGCAACTATTTTAAGCTTGAGATAAATTGAATTAAAGTTCATTACACGACACTACTAAAAAACGGAAATTAATTTGAAATATAGCATTAATATAATTTAAAATTTCTCGGAAACTAATAATCATAGCGAGATAAATTTTATATCAATCGATAGAAAATTTTATTTCACTATTTTAGAGCTATTAAATTTGAAATTAGAACGACAATTACTCTTTTAAATTTAAAATTACTGAAATTTAGGTTCTCTAACAATGAAACAATGCTGTTTAACGTCTCGCAGTGCTATAGCGCGAATTTTATTGTTGGTGACATCAGAGCGTTAGAGAGACAGATCTGGGCTATTATATTAGTAATTACAGATGCTTAAAACGCAAGTTAATGAATATATTATTGAAAATAGCTTTTCCTTTTTGCTCAATTTAAATGTTCCTCTAACTTAAAAAAACAATTTTTGTTTTATATCAGACGTGTTTACATTTGGCTTCGTTATGCTTATCTATTCATGTGAATACGTAATAATCTTAGTAACGGATGAATTTTTCTTTGCCAAACTGGTACCTTAAGGTACCTTTGTACGGGCCTTGAGTCCGGAAGCCGAGACTTGGCTACCTTGACTCTCGCCTTGTTTTGAGAATTATCTTTTCAAGGAATTTCTAGTATTCAAAATATAATCTATCATCAATTTGAATTTATTGAACCTTCTAATTTGATAACACACCCTATTTGCGAAATTTGTTATTATTTCAATACACATAAGAACGTAAAGGAAACCTCAAATATTTATGCATGTCATAGTAATTTTTGTCTTTTAAATTAATTGATACTTAGACTTAATTACAGACTTAAAATTAAAACAATTCCGTTATTCGATGCAAAAGACAGACTTATCATTTTAGACTAAGGCTTTAAGTTTTGTTTACAATTTACACTCTGCAATAAAGAAATCAAGAAAAAAATCAACAAAACAAAAAAGAAAGAAAAGAAACAAAGAAAAAGATGTGCGTTTTAAACCCCTTAACGATCGCGCCCGTCATATTGACGTGCATCGAATTATCAAATTTTTAGGCTTATAAACTAAAATTTAATCACTTATTAGCTTTATAATTTTACACAAAAATTGCATAGAATCCATAAGGATCTCGAGTATTATAAGCTTTCTTAGATGAATGAAAACGACAGCCCCTTTCCAAAACAGGAGGGGGCCATTTTATTAGATAACAAAAAAAATGCTACTTTTAAGATGTTAAGAAAGAGTAAGAATATTTTCTGAGATCTAAATCCATTTATTGAAGAGAAAATTTTAAAAGAAAACCGAAATTCGCAGAAACAAATTTCAACATATCATTTGCCAAAATAAATTCCTTCACCAACTGATTTGCTCTCTAGAAGCTGTTAATTTTTTTCTTCAACGTCTTCAGTAATATTTCAGAAACACGCCACTCTGTGTTTAAACGTAATACAGAGCAAGACTTAAAGAACCTGTTGAACCTCGGTTTATAGTTTGTTTGAGAATATACATCGTTAACTTTAGTGAATACAAGATTTCTTTTACGTTTTATCGTAAGAACACCTTTACACTTGTTACTAACCAAAGGTCAAGTGTCCTTCTAAAGACAGCTGCTATTGGATAGGGACGAATTTGAGAAGAATAAAAACATTTATTTATAGAAAAGTATACAGGATTTAATGGTATATGCTTACAGAGAATTAAATTATGTCAATTTGCACTCATATTTTCAGGCAAGACAATTAATTCTGTACGCAATTGACAGAGTTCACAAACTAACTTTTGCATTGAAATTAATAGCATCTATATGCTTGTAATGCTTGACTCTACCAATAAGACTCAAATTAAATCCAAACCATTGTCACCAATAATCTACCAATATTGGTACTAAAAATAATAATTTCAATGGATTCAATTTCACAAACTAACTTTTACATTAACACTAATAATATGTATCGCTTGTAATGCTTGACTTTACTAATAATCTACCGATAGAATTCAGATTAAATCCAAACCGCTGTCACCAATAATCTGCCAATATTGGTTCTAAATATAATAATTTTAATGGATCAGATTTCACAAAATAACTTTTACATTAAAATTAATAGCATCTGTATGCTTGACTCTACCAATAAGACTCAAATTAAATCCAAACCATTGTCATCAATAATCTACCAATATTGGTTCTAAAAATAATAATTTTAATTGATCAGATTTCACAAACTAACTTTTAGATTAACACTAATAAAATCTATCGCTTGTAATGCGTGACTCCAACAATAATCTATCGATAGGATTCAAATTAAATCCATACCATGGTCCCCAATAATATGCCAATATTTGACTCTAAAAATAATAATTTTAAAGGATTACTTTTTTAACTTTTTCGGACATGAAGTAATACATCGAAAATGTATTGTAATAGTCTAAAATTTGACCTCTAGATCTTGATAAATTTAAACATTTATGGCTTCTTGAGTCTATAAACACATTTTTGGATAAGCATGGAAAACGTTTTTTGAGCGATAAACCACATGAGAAATGAAAAGTGTTTTCTTTTACGTCCTTATCTTGTACCCTCAGTGACAGTCAGTGAATAATTTTTTAAGGTCCTTAATTCACTGGAGGAATTGATGGCCGTACAATGTATTCAATCAAAACTGTACAAAGCAATCAATATTTTCTTACTTTTTAAAAAGCTTAGGACACGATACATGTGAACTGTTCTGTTATTTTGAAGTTTTATTGCACAATTTAAAGTGATGTATACTGTTTGTTTATCAAAATTATTTATAGTAGAACCCCGGGAATAAGAACTAATTTGGGCTGATCTTTGTTCGGATTCCGGGGAGTTCGGATCATCAGAGAAATTCAATAAAATACTCTTGAAATACCAAATGCAATAGAGTATTCACTCTGGGTTCTCTGTGACGGCGTACGGAAAGAGCACGCGGCAATTCGCACGGTAGTTTGGCAAACAAGTTGAGGGTAAAAAGAATATATCTGAGTTTGTTTCTACTGTATTCATTCTTAAAGACCAATTCGAATACTTCTTTTAAGTTAGTAACAAACATCAGCTTTGTTTCTGATTCATAATTGTTATTTTTTTTTCTTTTATTTTTCAGTAAAAAATTTTCAGAAAATTAAAAAATTAAGTTCGGATTCCTGGGATTCGGATTTCGCAGGTTCTACTGCATTTGCTTATTGAAATAGTTATTTATAAAATAATTAAATTCAGTTATTACTATAATCACTTTATTCATTAATTTAG
>BGPR01042466.1:0-10978 GCA_013235015.1 Araneus ventricosus | reverse complement strand
TATATATATATATATATATATATATATATATATATATATATATATATTATCAGAGGCGGGCTTTCCTCCCTGACGAGCAGCTCGCCATGATATTTTTCAGTTTATTATATTTTTGTCTTCTTTTTTTCCCCTTTGTTTCTTGTATGTTTTTGAATATTTGTCTTCTGTTTCTTGTTTGGTTTGATATATATCTGTAAAGTATTTGCACAAGAAAGCATCGTTCTAATCATTTGAGAAGAAAACTTTCTGAGAAATTTTAAAAGAAATACTTTCGATTGCAAATTTGAACTCATGTTTTTATATATATCTCTCTTATAGCGCATTTCTGTTTACGTTTAAGAAAGCATTAATTTGTTAAAGGGGAATTAATTTTAATATTCTATTTTTTCTTAATATAAAAGATAAATGAAATTGTTGCAAATTATATAATACTAGCCTTCTTTGGCTACCAGCTTGTTCGCTGGGAATATGATTTCAACTGAATCTTGCAGCATTTTATAATCATGGTTCTGTTTACGAAATTTTAAACTTCAAATTGCGGTAGATATCTAGCACACGTTGTATTAGTGACCTTGGATCTCTTCTGTTCATTGTCCCCGTAAATGTTTCTAATGGAGTCAAATAACAGACAATGTCTTTTAACCTTTAATCCCATGTTGTCGGCACTAGATTCACTTTATTATTCCTCTTGTAAAATATGTATTTGATTTCAACATTAAAATGCCGCAGCACATTTTATGGCCAGCGGCATCTTAGCTCGGAATAGAATAAAAACACAAAAAACATAACCATTCAGCTAAATGGATATATTTCTTAATGTAAGCAAATGAATTTCTCGGAGTGTTTGGTTTTCAGATTTCACAAAACTCTTGATGAAATAAAATTTGAAAGCAAAGTTTATTAGGATCCTATCTCAGATTGCAACAATGAGAGAAAAAGATGCAATTAAATATTTGTTTAAACAATGAAAAGTATTGCTGTAAATTATGCCAAAAATATATTGAAAATTTATTATAATTAGAGAAGGCATTGTATGGAAATTTAATTGATATCATTGGATTCTCATAATATTTTGCACTTTCAGATGGTGTAAAAAAGAATTTTTTTCTGTAATATTTTTCGAAGTTATTAAAGAAAAACGCCGAAATTTCCTCTAATATTTAAATAATTAAAATTTTCATTAAAATTTAGAAAAAAGGTATCCGAAGTGCACATTCCCACCCTTCAAAGTATGTTTGTGCCAAATCTTGTAGCTCCAGGTCTAGCGGTCTGCCCTGTAGAGGACCAACACACACACGCATTCTCCTTTATTATTAGTAGTGATGAGTAGTTGCAAAAAGTAATTCAGAAAATTATTATCTTGCTGTTGTGTATTGTCAAATACCTTTTCACTTTATATCTAAACACTATCAGTACGCGCACGGCGTTGCCCGTGTAATCAGGACTTCAACAAAATGGAGGGGGGGGGGGAAATGCCCACCATGACACGAAAAAGTTTTGAAAACAAAATCAAAACAAAAGATACACATTGATTTTCCCGCTTATTTTTCTTCGCGATAATGGCATTTGAACTGTAGGAAAACTGTACAGAATAAGTTAATCCCATACAATATTTTAAAAAAAGCAACCTGAAAATTATTAACAAAAAATAGCCCAGAATGACACACGCAGACATTTCCCTTTACAGTTTAGATTTATCATTGTCATGATTTTTGTTAGATTGCAAAAATTGCATCTACATCATTTTTCGGTTTTAGCAGTATTTTTAATTATTTAAATCTTTGCCACCAAAGTTTCTTACAATATTGGAGGTGGGATGATTATTAAAAAAACGTTAATGCTATATAGGTGCCCTATTGAATAAAATTTAGGTATATATAACGATTATTAAATCAGTACTGGGTGCTGAAATATAAAACACACAAATAATAATACAATTTTTAGCTGCACCTTAATTAAGCACCTACCTTTGTAAAATTTGAAAATACTTGGCCGCTAAAGAAATTAATAAACTGAATACACAAGAAGCATTGCGCTGTGAAAAATATTAGAGAAAATTGAAACAGAATCAATTAAAAAATTTTAAGTATTTTTTATTTATAAATGTTTGAATTAAGTTCTGCTGCCATATTATTATGAATTAATAGTAATTGGATGTACATAACAATCAATATAAAAATACAAATAAATGGTAAATGTAGCTACACATTAATATGAAAAGAACATTGCAGACTTTGAAAATTACACAATATACTGAAAATGAAAAATTGGAGTAAACGAGAGATCTCTCTATTTACGTTCTATTTTGTGGTTGTTGAGCTAATGCCTTTTTGATAAATCAGACACTCTTGAAACATTTTGTTGAAGAAACAGATTACACCGCCACACCAATCACCAATATTTCAGAAGACACTCTTTGATTACCCTCATAATTGAAAAATGCAGAAATAAACTGCCACACATATCACCAACAGTTTAATGATCACTTTTTATTACATCACTGATGAGAGTGCGGATTTTATCGCCTTATCATTCACGATCTGTGATCTAAAATGCTCTTACTACTTTAAAAGCCAACACAATTTCTTTCAGCGGTAACCCAGAACGTTGAATGATAGGTCATAACGGTCATCATTCAACACATCCAAGAAAATCAAACGCTGGTCTTGAAAATCGTTCGGACAGCGCTCAACACCACTTTTTTAAAATATTATTGGAGCGACATAGTTTTTTTTTATTTTACTTCATCTCCTCTTACGTGATCATTTCTCATAAAATCTTCTGCACAGCTGAGAGGCCGAGAACCGAAGGAAAAAAATCCCAACGGTCTCGAGAACCTCCAGACGTGCGTCGATTACTTTCAGTGTAAAAAGGCAATCTCAATCAGACAAAGGAAAATGCTTCAAGTTAGAGACGCCAAAGCCAATTAACACAAAAATTCATCCGCGAAACAAGATGGCGAGTAAATAATTCCGTTGAATAAAGTTGATTCAAAAATTAATAAAGTTGAAACATTAATTGAAAAGACATCAAAAGTTAAGACAATTAATATTTAAGTCGAATACAAAGTAAATAATTAAGAAAAATTTAGATATTAAATGAAGCTGCTAAAAATTACCGTTTAAATTTCAAAAGTTGCCAGAAATGCCACTCGAGAGCAAAGAAACTTTGATGGCAGAGATTTAAATAATTAAAAATACTGATAAAACCGAAAAATGATGTAGATGCAATTTTTGCAATCGAACAATTTCACTTTGATATTTCTTCGTTTTTCTGTAACGAAATGAGCTTAATGAAGTTCAAAAAAACATACTTCCACATCTTTATTATAATCATGCTTTGAGGTACAGTATGCATAATGTTTCTATCTTTAATCGAAAAAAAAATATGTATCTGCAAAATTTGCTTTATTTCAGCATTGGCATTTCATAATTTCAGGATTTCAAGCCAGAATATTCCGGTATTGCTTGCTTTACGACTGTGTCCAGCGAAATGATTTCTAATTATTCCGTACGAAAGGTATGCGGGGAATAAATCACGATTGTTTTTTTCCGCCAGATGGCGTAGCCAGTGCGAAACTGTGGCCTTCAATGTAAGCAGGTTTATCTCGCAGGTCACGGCGAAACGGCGTGGTTTTTCACTGTCAGGATTCGAGAAAAATTCTCTGATCCCATCAAGAAATAAATTAATTTAAAATCGGAGAAATAAAATATTTTAACCGTTCTTGTTTTAAATCAGAGAAAAATAATTGATTTACTACGAAAAAAATTTGAAAATGATATATTTATTAGAAAATCGGATGCAAGAGTTTTAAGAATACCGGAAATTTTTTGGGAAAAGTGACTATTTTTTAAAAAAATCTTAAAATTCAGCAAATTGCGTTAGATGTTCGAAACAAACTTTCATTCCAACGGAAATCGTTTGCTCTTTCTGATGGTGTATCTTTTTTTCGTGTAATTATCCGAAACCATGAAAGAGAGAAATGAGTGCTAAAAATCATCCAAAACAACGCAAAACATTAAACAAAAAGTTTTCTAGATTAAATTTTAAAATTCCGGCATCGAGGTGCATTTAGTCACCATTAGGACTACCTGTGTGCCAAATTTCATGACTGTAAGTGCGATAGATTTGTCTAGACATCGCAGACACACACACAAACGTTGCCTTTTATAAGTATAGATACAAGAGCATAATAATATTCATTTTCAATTTAGTTGCGAGCGTAGTTTGAGTGATAGGAGGATGAATTAACTTTAACATTACGGTAAATTTCTTTCGTAACATCATCTGACCTTATTCACAGCATAAAATAGAATATTGACACCTCATTTGTCATTCAGAATTTTAAAAAAATTCGCCAGAGAAACGGCGATGACGTTGAACATCCGTCTTTTGTTTTATCACTAAAATGTGAAATCAATTTCCCCCTGAAAAGTTACCGATAAGAAAAATCGTAAAGAAGTCAAAATGAATCAAACGATAAAGCCATAACTTTTTCCTCCAACTCCGGGAAGATATGTTCTGAAATAAGGAGCCGAAAATAGTTTTTATACTTTTTGATAACTTCAGATGGATTCTTCGTACTTCCTTCGATATATATTCTGCTATAGACCATACTTTTCTTATAATAAATAGCAAAGATTGGAATCGTGAAAATTCATATAAAAATTTATACAAACAGGAAAAAAGAGGTATCTAGACGTTGTTAAAAAAATTGCTTTTATTTCTTACGAATCGTTGTACGTACAATTAAGAACGAAAGTATTGATTGTAGTAACTTTTTAATTTTATTCTCACGATCTTGTCCTATTGAACAGTATAACACAAAAGTGGGTTTTAATTGTAATCTCACAATCTTGTCCTATTGAACAGTATAACACAAAAGTGGGTCTTAATTTCAATCTCACAATCTTGTCCTATTGAACAGTATAACACAAAGGTGGGTCTTAATTTCAATCTCACAATCTTGTCCTATTGAATAGTATAACACAAAAGTGGGTTTTAATGTTTATGCGACAATTTTGCAGCCAATAACAAGATTAGTATCCGTGGGAAAATATAAAAATTCCAATATTTACTAATTAATTTCATGTAACCTTGACAAATGCATCTGAAATATTAAGACTGTCTATCAGTGAAAGTAAAAAGATTTTTCTTGGATTTTAGACTTGAATTTCTTTCCCACCCTCCCTTTGAAAGGGAAGTGGAGATTTATTATCAAGTTATAGATCAGCAACAGGAAGTCCTAGTATGTTCAGTATTCAAAATCTATTATATGTAGAATGTGGGCCTTTTTTAATAAAGTCCGAAGCAAACAGTGGACTGAATTATAAGCATAGTCTGACTGTTTATCGATGCAAAATTTGTAATATAGTGTACTTCATGATTGTAGTAACACCTTTCGTGCTAGAAGATATTGTTACAAAAGACTTATTGTGGGTGTGTGGTGTAAACAGTCCAACACGCAGGTTAATGGAGAATGAAGGTTTATTAATAAATGTTGCAGGAAAAACGTAGCACAGGTAACAGGAAACAATAGATCTTGGACAGATTAGCAAAGTAAATAGACAACAAGTCACAGGTAATAAAAGTTCAGCACTTTGTTATCTAACAACACAAACAGTCAGCAAATAACTAGTAACGACAATAACTGTACTTTCAATAGCGCTCAGCTGACCGGCTTACTAGCTCGCACAGCGGATAGAACTCCAAAGACTTTCTCCAAGGCGATCCTAGTCGTTCAGCACACCAGCCGTCATCCAAGCACTCTCCTTATATAGTCTCCCGTGGCAGGCCGTGACGTCACATGGAATCTTCTAGTACATTCAAGCGTATCTCCTGTGCTAATAGAGATATCGAGAAAATTCCAGCACCTTTCAGATCCCATATTTCGTCGCCGATGTCGCCAAGGTCAGGAGTCCAGACGTGGCTGCTGTCGGTCGTCTCATACTTTACCCTATAAAACTCTTCCCGTATGAAACTCACATTTCTGGGAAGCAACTTTCCATGTTTATAGCAATATTTACTGAAGATAATCAGTTATTTTTAAAAGAAAAATATCTTAAAATTTGATAATAAATTAGTTACCTGTTAAAAAATGCATGTTAATAAATACCTGTTAATAATACCTGTTGTTAGTTACCTGTTAATAAATTAGTGATTTATAGATTTATATAACACATCAAAACTAAAATCTTTTTCCAGTTTTCAACTATAAAATATTTCCTCATATCATCAATTGAACTCACTTAAAATCCGTACTCTTATTCCGCTGACGTTGCGTGAACGCAATATTTCGATTTTTCAAAAGCTAAGACGATCTTTGCCAATTTTCCTATAAATTAATGTTATATAGATACAAATCAACAATTAATAATATTCGTGTAGTAAAAATTTCATTCCTTATAGTTTTTAAAATTTAGCAATAAATACAATAGTTGGCAATTTAAGAATAAAGACAATCAATTTAATACTATTTGTAAAATTCTTATCTAAATAAGTGATAAAAGCTATAGGAATGAAATAGGAATTGAAACACTGCTGGTTTGGAAATTACAATAGAACATAAAAGCGACAAAATGAAATGTAAGAATGTAACAAATGTTGTGCGGAACAAGAAATTGGAAAAACGTAATAGACCAACTGGGTTCTCCTACTATTTTATTGATTCATATACAAAAGCATAAGAAGAAAAATAATTGAATCCAAAAACAAAAGAAAAAAATGTATTCTACGAAATTCTATCTTCTTAACCCTATGAGTGTTTCGGGCTTTCTTGTAAAGCGATTCGAAAAATGAGTGATCGAAGACCCCTTATCTGTTTTAAGTGTAATCAGTAAAGTTAAAGTCGTAATGCTATACCATTTGAGGGAGTGTTAAAAACTGTAATTGGCTACGTTTTCGTGTAGTTTGTATTTTGGGTTGCGATCCGATTACGTGTCTTTTGGGTGGCAATCCAAAGGACGAATGGGCATGCCGCCACGATTGAGAGTTAGGTTGTTCCTAATATCGCCCACTTGAGTTTTCCCATTATCGCCCACTTGGGTATTCAAATTATCGTTCTAGCTTTTTGATGGGCACTATATTAACAAAAAATACGTTTAAAAATGCATAGTTGATTCCGTATCACCTGACAATGCTTCTTTATTCTTCTTTATTAGTTCTTTTTTAATTTAATGTTTTATTTAGGTTGAAATTGTTAAAAGAATACTTTAACTATATTTCTAAAAGTACAAAAAAAGCTGTCTTGTATTACTTTCAATTTTGTCCTGCCTTAATTGTAAAGTTTAATAAATAAAGTATGATCAAAACATAAGCTACACTTTATTTCAATCCATTTTAGATATAGGCAATATTCGGAACATAAAGTGGGCGATATTAGAAATATATAGTGGGAAATATTAGGAACATACAGTGGGCAATATTAGGAACTGTTTTTATTACAAGGAAAAATTCAGCAGTCGCAAAAAAGGTTTTGGTGTGCGTTTTAAACTTATGTGGTAGAGTTGTAATTCAGTATACATTTGGAAAACAGTCCAGGCAATAGAATGGAACAAATTTTATACAAAATGCGCATGAATTAGCCCTATGATTAATATAATGGCTTAAGTGATTAAATTAATCGATAATTGGGCCCCCTACCATATACTTAAAATTAAATTAATGCAGAGTGTTAATGTCTTATATATGTAGGAGGGAGATGCACTCTTTCCATAAAGCACGCCTTTTTCTTGAAATTCAATTTTAAGCCATTCAGACAAATCAGAATAGGCAACAGAAATGAAATTAGGACTGAACAATTTTGATGAGGAAATTAAAATTCCATTGATAAGAAAGTGCTTAGAGGAGAATTACAACTTGTTTGGACGTGGATTATGAAGGATATTCAGATGCAATTCAGCGTCAGGACAATGTAGGTAAAAAGTTTATTACTTTCTTAGTTGCGAGATCATTTCTTTGAAAATTTTATGATGGATTTTTAATATTTCTGAAATAAACATAATTTAAAATTAAGGAAAAAGAGATATTATAAAGACAATGATGTTAAATAGTTTAATTGATAATTAATAAGCTTTAAAATATTTAATTAAATTAACACTGGAGTTAGTTCCTACTCAATTAAGATATATTTTCTTAGTTCCATGCAATATCGCAAGAAAGGAGAGTTATTGCGTTTTAAAATTAAATCATAAAGGGATAAAAACAACTTCATAAATTTATTAAATATATGGCTACTGAATTTATATCATAGAAAAGATAATTTTTAAAATTTTCAGGTGGTTTAAAAATGAATTTTTTGCTAATATTTTCGAAATTTTTCACCGATAATATAACGGAAAATGACAAAATGACACTTAATTTTTTTAATTAATTAAAATCCTATTTAATATATTTTTAAATAAATGGCTCCGAGGTGCACATTCTAAGCCTGCAAAGTATTTTTTGAGATAAAATTCGTAACTGTAGGTGCAGTGGTGTGTAGACCTGTAGAGTTCCAAAACACACACGTCCGAAATGGAACTTAAATATTTATAGTAGTACACACGCACGCACGCATGCGTAAGGGAACTTTAAAATTTATAATAGCAGACATATTCACCTTTATAATTAGTAGAGATAGAACTAATAAATTAAGTACTAAAAAATAGAATATAGATAAAATAGAAAAATTTCTGCAATTTAATAGACTGATACAAATATGGTTTAAAAACTTTATACAGTGTTTATATTTGCTCATGATTGTCCAAAACAAGCATCCAAAATGAAAATCATGCATGGTATTATTTTATTCCCTCAATAATTTTCTGTAAAATATTACATCTTTTACAATGACATTCAAAATTTGACATGACATTCATAAATTTAATAACAGAACATACACTACGTAACATCTTTATAAATGTCTAATGCGACTTTAATTAATTTAGCAACAATTTTCTTTTAATAATAAATTTTCGAAAATTTATCAGTGAAATCCTTAAAATCATAATTACTGACCTTGCGCTTCAAAGCAAAAATATAAAAAGAAGTCTTCTGAGGAATTATTACTTTGAAACAAATATATCTAAGTCGCATTTCATTCCACGGTCTTAAAAGTTGAATTTGATGAATACAAAATATATTATTTTGCATGACTACTCTACCGAAAAAGAAGTTCGAAACGCTTTCCAAGTAAAAGACTTGTGGCGTACCAAGATGAAATTTCTTGCACATATTCAAAGAAACACATTGAATACTTCGGTTTGAAAAGCAGTTATACATTCTGGCCCTCTTCTCCATCTCTTTCCGAATGCATTGCTAGCAGAAACTTATGAATATACAAAACTTCTTTCTATTTCATTCTGAAATCTCAAAAACCCATCTGTCTGCTTTCCTTCCCACCCTACTTCCCATTCTAAGCAAACACACTTACGGAATGAAAGTTTCCACCGCTTCCTTCATTTCAGAGGTCTCAGGGGGGAAATTCCTTGAGTCGCCGAACATCAAATGTGTGTTATTTTATTTTGAGAAATTACTATATGCATTGAAAGTTTTAGGAGTTTGCGATTAGTTTTATTATAAAATGTATGGGATAAATGAACTAAATTTCTGAATCACTGAAGGGAAGTTAATTTTATATCTAGTCTTATATTATATTAGTTTACAGCTAGTTTGAAGTAGAGGATAATATTCATCGATAGACAGAAATATGTTGTGATATTTTTATATGGTTTTATAGTTTCGGAAAAAGACAAAGTTTTTGATTATAAATATTTGCGTATTTACATAAATAGACTCTGCAATGGTTTTGTTTATTTTTTTCTTATTTCTTTGTATTATTATATTTTTTTTTCTTATAATCATAAATTGCATTATTTCCTAGAAACGTATGATGAATTTTGATACTCTGTCCCATGCTACTTTTAATGCCTATTTTGTTCCTCGTAAATTGTCTTGCTTTAAACCATTGCAAAAATTCTTTTAATGCAGTCACTAATGTAAAATCTTAATTGAATGAGGAATGTAGGTTCCCGTCTGAACACAAACTGTCTGGTAGGTTTCTGTCTGTTTCAAATTGTTCTGCTTTAAAACCATTGTGGAAAATGCTTTCTTTTTACTAATGTAAAATTGAATTGACTGAATGAATCCCTGTCTGAACTCAACCGTTAAATTTCTATGTTCATCTGTTTCAATTCTTTTCTGACAATGCACCAAAATAAGTTGCTCTGATTTTCATTGATTTGGCATAAATGTTCTAAAGTCATAAAACATCTGGCATGTGTATGAGAGGTATTTTTATTTTTCCGTTTCAGTTGAGGCTGGCAATGGTTTCTGTAATAAAGGTTTGGAAACTATTAAGATATTTAACTCATTTTTCATAGGCCGACATTTAATTGCAATTTTGTTAATTCTATTAAATCCAGGATTTAATGTAAATTTGTTAATACCCATGAAAGGTAAAGATTTTATTAGCCAATTCGCATCGAAAAGGAAAAAAGAGATATACGACTTCTATTCTATGTTGAGGCTACTTTTTCCAGTTTAGTTTCATAACTTTTTTTCCCTCTTTTCTTGAGTCATCAACTATTCTACCAAAAAACGTCTACGTTAAAAAAATTGAAGACTACCTCCACTATCAAAGAGTAAGTACCTAGAACCTTTGTTCCCGTAAATTTTGATGCAACTTTATTAATAAGTCAATATATTTGTTTTTTTTTAAATGAGAGTAAAATTAGTACATAGTATAGGTGTGTACATTGTACAATGATTTGCTAAACATTGTAAATATAGATTTTTAAGGTGGTGTAGACATTTTATGAGAAAGAATAAATTTTATTGTCTTCTAGAAATGTTTGTAAACT
This sequence comes from Araneus ventricosus, assembly GCA_013235015.1. NCBI lineage: Eukaryota > Metazoa > Arthropoda > Arachnida > Araneae > Araneidae > Araneus > Araneus ventricosus. The sequence goes on along the minus strand of BGPR01042466.1, from coordinate 137 downwards.
TTTTAGGTTTGGCTGCCAAGATGTCGTAGTACAAGATACAGCCAAGCTTACTGGGTAAAGAATCTTTACACCCTTGAACCGGCAATCTGGATTCTGGGGTCGGTGGAAGCAATACGTAACCGGAACGGGGCTAATGA
>BGPR01042465.1:0-13249 GCA_013235015.1 Araneus ventricosus | reverse complement strand
TCCGATACAGGACGGCTTGAAGTTCATTGATAACAATTAGGTAGAACACACGTACCTCTCGCCGAGCTCCGATACAGGACGGCTTGAAGTACATTGATAACAATTAGGTAGAACACACGTACCTCTCGCCGAGTCCGATACAGGACAAGTCATTACCGACACTTTTGCTTATTATTTTCCCCTGAGGTTGAAAAGAAATCGAAACAGAACCGAAGGTATGTGTATACTACCCAACGGTTATCAATGTACTTCAAGCTGTTAATTTTCTCTCCGGCAGTTTGTGTCGCTAATGACTTGTCCGACACATGTGTGTGCTGGGACTAAATAAACCACAGATGTAAAGAATCTCATTTAAAAGTTTTGTTAAAAAACAATAAATAAGAAAAATTTGGTAGTTTTTTATTTTTTATTTTATTTCCCCCAGAAAGCAGTTTTGGGTTAGTTTCCTTCTTAAAATTGCTCATTCTATTGGTGTATATTCATAAATGGCTTTAAGAACATCGAATATCTGATCTCCTCTCTCTATATATATAGCCCCTCTCCTTATCGAATTTTGATGACAAGTGTGAAGGACTTCAGTGACCTGGTTGCAAAATCTTGGTTTCGTGACTTACAGTCACGGGTTTGAGCAGGGATTATGCTTGTTGGGGGAGACCGAGGGGGCCAAGGCCCCTGTCGGGGATTATGTGCCTCCCCGTCGGGGAAAATTTTTGTACCCCCGTTCACGTAACGTGTTATTCAACTAGTAGATAAATAAATATCTGTCAAAAATTCGAGACCAATTTTGTTACACCCCCCCCGGTACAGCAGGTCATTCCCCCCGCCCCGTCGGGCAGACTCTAACGCCACTCCTGGGTTTGAGAACCTCTTCACTGAGGATCCGGAAAGTACGTGGGCATGATGCAACCGAAATTAAATCGGTAGTTTGAAGATGGGGTCAAATCTACAGACTGTTTTGTAGAGGAAATAAAAAAAAACCTTCCCATGCTTCTGATTTATCATTTGTTGCAACTAAACTTAAATGAGATTTCTCTACATCAGTTGCTCATCCATTTAGTGGTTTTCGTTCTTATTTTGCTGCTAACAATGAGCGTCTATATGATACACAAGCTTTGTGCGTTTCGATTTGCTATCACTTATTCCCTTCTTCAAACGGGGGATTCAATTCTTCTGGATCTGATGGTGCGGTGTGGAAGTTTGGGGAAGAGAGTGCTATGTCAGGTTTCCTATGATAATGGTTCAAAATTAAATATATATATATATACGAAAATAGTTCTCAAGCGTTTTTAATATTGGTCTAAGGTCTCTATGGTTAAAAATTAGAAAGAATTTCAAATTTTAGGGACCAATGAAGATATTTAATGTTTGGAAAGAAATTTCGGAACGCATTTTATATTTTATGATTCAAGTGTCAAAACCAGAATTAGAAAATGATCCTCTTATTTTTCTTATCCATCAGACCTATTTATTTAAAGCTGTTAGATTTTTTTTGTTATGCATTCAGCTCATAAAACTAATTCCCATCAACATAGAATCAAAGATTTTTATCATTGAACGCTAGCTTTCACCAAGTTTCTTTTTTATTTGTTTAATTTGACATATGACAGTTTACTGTTCAAAGACCTTTAAGCCATCTATCATGAGGATCAATGAGATAGGTTTCACAATATATGTAATTAAAACGTTAAAACGTATAACTTAATTGACTCAATTTGAACAATGAAGTCATTTGATTAAAATGATAATAATATCCATTAAGATCTTTAAAAAGGTACTCCTTGGAAAAAAAATAGTTAGAAGTAGTTAAAAACTAAAATCCTATGAGCCAGCAAATAATACGATGCAGTTACACAAGTAAGAATCATCTACCATTTTATGGATTTGGGGTGGACTTTTGCAAACTGTATCTAAGTGCCTGAAATTCGGTAATAAGAACTGAACCAATTGTCCCACGGGTAGGGATGGCGGTTATTGCGAAAATAACCGGTTTCGGTTATTAAGGTTTTTTTCACATCCGGTTTAACCTGGCCGTTATAACCGCTGAAAATAACCGGTTTTGCTTTTTCTTTCCCATAAAAAATCAAACACCGTTTGTAGACAAAATTTTTTATTAATATTGTTTTTACAGGAAATCAATCCATTGGTCTATTCATAAAGACTCTTTCAGTAATTCGCCAACCAACAGACGCCTCGAGGAAGCGGTTGTCGTTGATTGGCCTCAGATGATGAAATTAAAAGCCTCATAACTTGATAAATTTTAATCTAATCGAACCTAAAATCGAGTCTATCTTCCAATTCGGCTTTTTTTACCTGGTTATTGGATATAAAAAAACGTTTATAACCGGGACCAAAAAATAACCGAAATAACCGGTCAACCGTAACGAAAAAACCGGTAGGTTTCCCCATCCCTACCCACGGGGTCATCATGAAGGAGAAGCCTCCGAATAAGTGTACGGGCTCTCGCTCCCCTTGTGGGTGTAGTATTGATGTGGGGCTAAATTATCTCCACTCCGATGATGGGACTTACCACCTGCGGGAGGGTTTGGGACGTGGCTGGTGATGAGTATTAGCACTCCACTCTCTGTTTCTATTTGCTGCTGTGGTAGCCTTCGTTCAATTAAACGCTCAATATTTAGGCAGGGAGGAGGTAAGTCTTTTTGTTAGCGGATAAAACAATCCCTCCGAGGGTACCTCAAATATGGTGATGGGAAATTACCGGATAAGTACTTGAAGTGCCAAAAAAATTATATAGATTGGATGAAGGTGATTAAAAATGATCATTTTTATAAATAAATAATACATGAATTTAGTTTGTACATGTTCTAGAATTATAATTTAATTTTTGTAGTAAGACTCCCAAATAAAACTACAATATTCAATTTTGGATCGAACAACACTAAAATGCAGAGCCTTTAAATCGGTTCATTAGAAAATCTCTAGTTTTACGTTTTATACGTTTTTGAGACTATGGCATCAATATGCTGTAAAAAATTTAAATTAAATTTAATTTTTTAAAAAAATTCTGTCAAAAATAACACCAAGATCAGCAACTGAATCGGAGCGAAATAAAGGGATATTATTGATTGGATAAGAGTAAATAAAAGGTTGAGATTTCCGAGTGTAGCTAGGGATGCTAGCTCTAATATTCATAGTGAATTTTTCAGCAGTGTTTCATTAATTCTTGAAATCGCTTCTTGGCATATGAGTACTGTGAAAATCGGCATTTGGACAGCATTTTGACTTCTTAACCATAAGACGCTGTTATTATCATTTATACTCTATAATATATGGAGGGAAAATGTTCTATGTTCCTGAAAAAATTTCGAAGTCTAAATTTTTATACAATCCTCCGGTCCTGTTTGTCATACTGAGCGAAATATTCTTGACATGCTGAAATTTTAATTAAAGAAAATTCCGCTCTTTTGCGACTAAAACTGATCGAATTATGAAGCTTTGAACGAATTTACACCATTTTTGATGATTTTGAACAATTTCAGTGGCCACCTGGAAGAATTAGATTGCGAATCAGCACGCAATGCTTGCTCGAGGCAGCCGTTGATTGGCTTAAAATAATGAAATCCAAAGCTTTATAACTCGCTCATTTTAAGTTGCACAAGAGTGGAACTTTTTTGTTTGGAATGTTAGTGCGTCAAGAATATTTTACTCAGTATGGCTAACAGAACCTAGGGACTGTATAAAAATTTAGATTTCATAATTTTTTTTCAGAAGTGAATTTATTGAATATCAAGCAACATGAAATATAATCCCTTGAGTCATTTAGAGCATATATGCATCTGGAAGTATATGGTTTAGAAATTAATGTTGGATCCCGATTAGAATGAACTCTTTATTAGGGAAGAGAAAAACCTACCGGTTTTAACCGAAAACCGTTTTTTGTTTCGATTAACCGGTTTTTGGGTTATTTTTCTCCGGTTATAACCGGTTATTTTTAAAAAGCCAATAACCGGGTAAAAAAACCGGATCAGAAGATAGGCTCGATTTTAGGTACGATTAGACTAAAATTTACCAAGTTGTGAAGCTTTGAATTTCATCATCTTAGGCCAATCAACGACAACCGCTTCATCGAGGCGTCAGTTGGTTGGCGGATTACTGAAAGAATTTTTATAACAGATAAATATTTGCCAATGGACTGATTTCCTGCAAAAGTAATATTAATAAAAAAATTGTCTACAAACGGATTTTGCTTTTTTTTATAAAAAAAACGAAAACCGGTTATTTTAAAACCAGTTATTTTGAGCGGTTATAACCGCCAGGTTAAACCGGGGTGAAAAAAACCCGAATAACCGAAAACCGGTTATTTCCGCAATAACCGCCATCCCTACACTTTATATACAAGGTGCGCACAAAGTCCTAATCTCATTATAAAAAATTATTGTGCGAAAACTATTATAATTAGACATATGTTTGTTTGCATAAATAAGTACTCTTATAAAGTTTCTAATAAGACTACCTGCTTCAGTGCCCCCTTGGTAGCTGTGTACCCCCTTGGTAGCTCGGTAGAACGTCAAAGCGGTATTCCAGTTATCTCCAAGTGTTCTTTAAGGTGTCGTCTGTAACTGTATACACAGCATCTTTTATGCTAGCCTTCTGGTATGACAAATCTCTGTCCTTGATATAGCCCCAGAAGAAAAAAACGAAGAGGAGTAGGGAGGAATCAAGCGATTTCGTTCATTCCTCCACTAATATTTAAATCTAATATTTAATTTCGCGCACCACAATCAAGTCCGCAAGTTGTTAGAGAACATCAGAGATAGCAGAGTACTCAGAATGAAGACAGAGTCAATTTTCAATTTATAAATAGCATTCATTGCTGTCGAAACTATCTTCTTGATAGAAATTAAAAACAACTGTTAAAAACACTACATGGTACTGCTCCATCACGCACCTCCATAGGCAAGGAGAAGTGGGTTGCACCCAGCCTACTTGACACTCACGTACATAGATGAAATACATGGCGTATACTTGACGACAAAGTGAAACAAAACTTTTACCTTAAGCCACAAGAGTAATCACAAACAATATGTTCTACCTAACGGCAAGACCGATATTCTCCAACACAAGTACTACTACGTATTAGTATTTTAAGTAACAGTTTTTTTTTGTGTGTGTGCAATAGAAAAAAACGTTATATTGCATAAAAAAACTATTAAAAGTGAACTATTCAATGATACCAAATTATTGTATAATAAATTTTTATAATCAGAGCAAGACTTTGCTATACCAGTACCCTGTATATACAGCCATACAATTAGTAAATTAGAGGTACGGAGTTAGTTAAAATTAAATTTGGCCTGGAGGTGTATTCCAAGAGGACAATTGATTCTATTACGCGAGCTTCTCATTTGTGATTTTTTAACAGTTTTAACTTTTTTTTATTTATGCAATTAATACTGATGGGGAGGAAAAACATTTAAATTTCTGTATGCAAAAAACATGACTGAAGTCTCTAATTGTATATGGTATTGTTGAGCAGTACCAGAAATCTATATAATCGTTGAAAGGAACCGATTTGGAAACAAGATTGGTCTGATTTTTTTGGGATTTATGGCATAGGAATCTTTTTTACTTTCTCGAATACAAAGTACAGAGAGAAAAATAATGGTCAAACATTTCGACCTCGATATTTCGATAAAATTTTCCCTCATCGAACCTCACTGATTCCGCAAATAATAAGCCTTTTTTAGGAACTGTGCCCGTGAGCGTGATAACTGTAAAACAGAATGAGTAGAACGAATGATATTTGATATGTAGTTTTTACACCCGAATGGTAGATTTGCATCAAATTTTGGTCCAAATCCTTCCTTGGTCTATCTGTCAGAAAAGCGCAAAAATCAAGACTTATGAACTTTCCTGAACCAAATTTGTAGGTCTGCATCTGTGCAAAATCCGTTAATGTTGACTTCTGTCTGCCTATACATGTGTATGTGAACACAAAAGTTAACCAGCGGGAGTGGTCTCCCCTAAACTTTCTCGTATACTCCTAACACATGTAAAGAAAAAAAATGAGCTAAAAGGCAGTGAAACGAACAGGAACCCCTAACGCAGTGGGGGGAAAATAAGCGAAACGTCATACCCCGATTTCCGAAGGTCGCCCAGCGCGGAAGTGGAATTAGAAGCCGGCGTGATTACAAATAGGGCTGGGTGTAAGATAAAGAAAACGAAATTTGCAATTTGAACGCCTTTTTTCGAACCGATTGACTCAAAAATTGGACACAAATCTACCATTAAGGTAAGAAGGTCACATACCAAATTTCATTTATCAAAGTAATTTTTTAAAGAAGTTACTGAGTTCAAAAGTATACGATTATACAGGCAGACAGTCAACCCTTTGACGGATTTGGTCCAAAAGTTGACACAAACCTACACTCCTGATGATAAAAATTTGTACCAAATTTTATCTACCTAGCTATTTAAATTTGGGAGTTATCGAGTTCACATGAACACGGACATACCGACAGACGGACTTCCAGTGGACGTATTTTGTCCAAAATTTGAAAGAAACCTACAAATTATGTATAAAGACCACATACCAAATTTCTTCCCTGTAGCTTTAATAGTTTTTGAGTTATCGTGTTCATAGACACACAGACATACATAATTCCAAAATTGTGTTTTTCGGACTCAGGGAGGTCTAAAACGTGGAGATTCATCAAAATCTCGAGTACGAATTTTTTGTTGATTACAATACTTTCTCTTTGTATACTTTGTATACGAGAAAGTAAAAAACGCAACAAGCTAGATCGACGTCTGTCGGAAGTTACTTTCCTATTGGTCCTATTTCCGGCTGGCACCTTTCCAAGAAATGGAATAGACCTACGGTCTGAGTCGAAAACAAGACACTCCCGGTGGTTTCCAAATAGTTTTCCAATCGTGAAATAAAAACGAGCTACGTCGTGCACGACGTGATCATTTTTGAGAACTCACAAATTGGCACCTTTATCTCGCTATTAACTACCCCACACAAGTTTTTGGTATCGTTTTGCCATCAACTTTTATTACATTCGTCCAAAAGTCTCCCACGTAATTTTTTTAATCATTGCATTCTTCTATATTTTTGAGCCCTTTGAATTTATTACTTTCTCTCTCTACTCTCTTTCCGGGGAAATGCACACTTTTAGCAATCATTATATTAAAATTTGTATCGCAACTTATCGTGCAGTCTTTTATAATTTAGAATAATTCGGATGAATAGGTGCGAGAATTTCATGACCTAGTGATAATTCGCAAACTCCGAATTGCGTACAAGCTCACTTTTTACAAAACTTTTCCGAAACTACGTACAAGTTAAACGGTTGTCATAGCAAACTACGACAACCTGAAATCTGTATTTAGGTAGTCGATTTTGGTCGAATTAAGATTATAAAGAAGCAGAAATTGCCCGTATATATTATAGTCCGTACAGTACAAAAGACAATCCGTCCATTAATTATCTAAAAACACAATAAAAAAATTCGATACAGACTGCAGACATCATCAGTCGAAAAATGACACAAGGACTAGAAAAAAAATTCCCTATTCCTCTTTACTTAATAGTTTTCAAACAGTGTCCAACTCCTCGATTTGGAAAGTTAGTTGCTGTTCAACCATTCTGACAGCATCCCTCCTACAGGATAAAATCTGTAGGCTCAACAATATCTAAATTAAGCCAATTTTTTGGCCAGTTCATGCGAAATCTGGACCATACTTTGCATTTCTTGACTAAATGCTCCACTGTTTCTATTTCTTCACCACAACGACATGTTGCAGTCTTTTGAAAAAAAAAAAAAAACGATCCTATTATTCTGCGAAAACTCCATGGCCGGTGTAGATTTGGTTTAGGTAGAAGTTACCAATTACTCTTGTTAGTTTAACCCTGTCAAAAAACATTTTTGCCCAACGACCTTTCTGGGATTTACCAAGAAAGGGTATAAAGCCAATACACCGTTTCTGTTGACAGTTGCTGAACCCTAGCGTTTGATTGTTTAAAGACGTTAATTCACGACCACTCTACGCCACACAAATCAATCCACTGCCAGTCAATTGGATCCTCTCGGTGGACATCTTGTTTACAGTGTGCAGTCTCCCTTCCAGGTACCTACTCTCCGCCTGATTTCCGCATTCATGGACCGGCAGCCCACACTCTACATGGAGTGGTGTGATGGAAATTGAGAGAGTTGGATATCCGAGCCTCCACTCCACGCCAAATCTGACCAACTTTCACATTGACGTTGGTTTTGGCGTAGAGTGATTGGTTTTGCGTGGCATGGAGTTGTCGTAACTATCGACTTAACACATTTTATGAAAATGTGCAATTTATGATGAAGATTTATCTCTGTGCAGTGGTATTGTTTAAAACAACCAACTTGAATGCATTTGTGAGATTTCATGTGTTTAACCCGCTTTCAGTATTAGGAAATTAACAATCCTTAATATTTCATTTCCTATTCTGTTATGTTGTTGACAATTTTGTTCTATTTTCAAGCTATTAAAACCTTCTCTTCACATTTCATTAGTTCACTAATTTATTTTACTCGGAATCATAAACATTTTTATTTTATCAAATATGAAGTATCCAAAGAAAATGTATTATAATCGTCAAAAAATTGCGCTTCGATATCTTGATGAATCTCCTCTCCTTGTTTTCAAAAGAATTGTTTCTAGAATATTTGTCTTTTTGTGAAAATGATAACTCAAAAATGGAACGATATATATGTGGACTTGACACTAAAATTATGGATCCATCGTGTTAAATTGTGGACCATTTCAGTCAACAGTAAGAGATCTAAAATGCCTGTGGGATTCTCTTGACTATGCAACGAAATTAAACTCAAAATGAACCACATTGTTAAGTATATTAGGAAGTCCAGCAAGACAGACTCTTGTTGGTTTCTCTCGCATGCCCCAAACTCGAATTTAATTTGAGAATCAAACCTTAAACTGATTGCAATTAAAGTAATTAAATTTGACATAGTTACTCAGCACATTTTGATGAGATGCCTTAAATCGAGATAATTTTACTAACCATTTCTTCCAAATATTGAAGAGTCTTAAGAAAAGGCGGTGTAAAAGTTTCTACTATCCGTCTCGAGGAAGCCGTTCACATTTTAAGAAGCCTGCGCTAAAGCATTCTCACAGCTGTAGCGATCTGATGGCAGAATCATTGTTTCGAGATTGGACAATCACAGTTTCGAAACCGCCATGTACAGCAACTTGATATACATCGTTTCCGTCGGAGTCCATTGGTGTGGCGTGGAATTTTGAGTGGTAGCGGATTATTTGTTTAACACTCACCGGGTTAACCTATCAAGAAGGGTATAAGGCGGATGAAAGATGTCGGAGACAATTCAAAAACACATAAACTACATAAACCTTAGATGAATAACAAGGAGCATAGAATATATTTTAGAACATAATTTTGAATAACCTAGACCAAATGTAATTCAAAATCCGATAAGACATAAACACAGAAAATTTTTCCTTTTTCCTGATTTCTAACATATGATTATAAAAATGAAACCAATTTTTCTCAGCCACCAGTATTTCTAAGTTATATAATCAACAGAAAAACTCGCAAAAGAGATCGAACTAAACAACCATATTAAAGGAACCAAAACCAAAGTCTGTAATTTAGTCGCAACGTTTTTTAAAATTTCATAAAATTCTTTGATCCCGAGAAAATACATTCAATTTTAAAAAACATAAAATAATTAGCTTTTATATCTGTTGAAGGTTTAATAAATGGAAATAGATGCAAGTTTATAATCAAAACATAATGATTGGTGTCACCAATAACTCCGCATACATTGGAGTAGAAGAAATATAAATGTAATTTAAGTATGGTATAAATGGACCATGTCCCGCGACAAAATAAACCGAATATTTATTTATGGCCAGTAGCTCAAGACCAGTAGTCGAAAGGAAATTTTTAATCTTTCTTCCAGTTTTGGAGTTCCGCCAATAGAGGTTCCTATTATTCAATAGGTCTTGTTGTATATTTTTTCTTCAGAAAAGAATAGGAAGACAGAATTTCAAAATCATTACCAATTTCAGTGGCTTAACTGGCAAAGTGGTTACAAAAGTTTCCTGGTGACTCGTAGATCACAGTACAAAAGGAACGACGAAGCGTAAGAAATTATTACAGGTATTGTTCGAACTAGCTTTATTATACGTTTTATGAAGGCGGAAAACTGATGTGTTCGGATTCCCGGAATGTTGTTTGTGTTAGATTGAAACTTAAAGTAACATGAAATCTGCTTAGATAATCAAATGACATCCGACTTCCATCTCCTCAGGAATCAAGGCCTGCATAGGTATTTTTTGCGATTTCCACAGTCTAAACGTTTTGGTGACGTTTCTAATTCCTCTTGGTATAGCATACCTAGCCAAGCATATTATTTAGGGACGCATGCCAATTGAGAATTATGGCATATTCTATTGGTGAAAGCAATCGTGGAACACCTAGGTAGCACCTGATGTAGAAGTCCGACTTAACTCCAATACAAGACGACAAGCATAACCATAAATGAAGTCCTGCCGTTGCTCCCGGGTACAGCTCGGGAACTGTGATATGTCACCTAATATCTATCACTGGCCCCGCCACAGACCCCTCCCTTAGAAGTTTCACCCTGTCATCAGAAATGTAACCAACACAACCACATGCATCACATGCATTATTAAACCTCCAGGAGAAGCGAGAACCTGCTTACTTATCCAGCGACTTCTCATGCCCATACTCTTGGTGACCTCCCGGGGGGTAATACCTAGGGGTAGGTTGTCTTCCTAGAGGAATTTCAGGGGACGCTGCCCTACTTTGTTTTTAGTTTGAAGAAAACTTCCAACAACCAGTCCGGCCGCAGAAAGAAATTAGTTATTAAAGAGTGAAAGGGTCTACCAGATTTGAATAATGTTGGTTAAGAGCACAGACATAATACCACAGCATATTCCCGAACTCGGAGCCTAAACGGCTCCTTGTCGATTGGATGAGTATGTGTGAAACTTTATTGAAGCAAAAAACAAAATAAAATTACATCCTGAGATATAAAAACACATAAAAGGGAACATAATTATACATAAACAAAGAAGAATATAATGAAAAGTACCTAGAGGGTTACAATCCGAGTATAATATAAAATATATACAAGAGGAGTTATTGTATGAGTGCAGTGAAAGGGTAGAATGTTTCCTTTGGTTACATTGTTTCATACAGTTGCAGCTCCATGATTCGGGGCTGTTAGTGTTGTTCGATGCGACGATAAAGAAGAATTGATAATGTATTACAACCGGTTACATTGATGATTATTATCGCAACCATCCTAAAAATTGTGGGACTGGTTTTTTTTGTTTTGTCTTGTTGTTTATACCTAGGGATCACTGGAATTGTTACTCCAGGGTTGGCAGTGATGGGAAAGGTGAATTTTTCGAATGCATTACGGAAGATTTGGTGGTGGCTGGTTGCTGTTCTTAAGCTAGTGTGTTCTGCTGCACAATTGGGTATTCATTGAATTTCTGGTTCCGGGAGGTGAATCTTTGGAAGTATCGATTTCTAGGCTGGAGTATGTGACGGTGTTGTATTTTGACTTTTAATTAGGTCTTCGTTAGTCGCCAGGAATGTGATTAAATTATCTATATTTTGCCTTGAGAGTTTGCTGGATAGGGCGCTCTTCCACCAATGGACTATGAATTGTAGGCTTGGTTCCTTGTGGTGATATAATAAAGTAAGTAGGAATCTCGTTGCGTAGTGTAGGAGATTTCCTATTTCCCCACATCCGCAGTAGTCTGTAGAATGGAGAACGAATCTCTTGGCCAGTGGAGAATTGGATGCATTCCCCGGACCAGTTCAGCTGTTTATTTCATATTTTCGGTATAATGCTATAAATAAGAGCTCAGACAGAGAGAGGACAAAACCCATAACATTCGACTTATGATTCCTCTCTCTCAGATACGCTTTACCCACTAGGCCACTGGTGGGGACTGAGCATTGTATGCGACACCCCATTCTAATAAGATTTTTATTCTTTTTGATGTCTGCCAAGAACCTCCTGAGTTGGTCGCCGGAGCATCGGAACATCTTATGTGTTTATAGTACAGTGTAATTTTCTTTCTTTTTATATTATATTTTCAAAATATATTTTCATATTGGAATTAAGGATTGTTATATAGGGTTATTCAAAACCGATTACAAATGGCAATAATTTCCTTGTAAACTACGCTAAGAAGAAAAAAATTGTATATAACAACGAAGGAAGCTTAAATTTTTATTTGCGTAAGTAATAGTTTAGTTTAGTTATATTACTGTCCCGTTTTTAGAGCAACACGAGGATGGGATTGCGAACGGAACAAATGCCTTGTGTGACTTCCCTTGGTCACAAAGGTGACATCCATTTCACTGCCATGTGAAGAATTCTCTAAGCTTACTTCCATTTCGTTCACTGTTGCACTCAATAGTGGCGGGAAGACTGTGTACGGAACATTCTAATGAAAGGAAAACCCAAAAAGTAATTTCAGAAGATTTAGATGGCAACATGTACAACATACATGAGAACTATCGAAAGCGCGTCAATGGCAGAGATCATGCTTCAGATGGTAGTGAAATGCACTACCGTGTGACCATTTTACTAGCTATCTGACTACCGTGTGACCATTTCACTAGCTACAGGACTACCGTGTGACCATTTCACTAGCTACCGGACTACCGTGTGACTATTTCACTAGCTACCGTGTGATCAGCATAGGGCAATTATTAAGTACGCAAACAAAAGTTTGAGGTTCCTTCTGAACTGTGTTCACTATTTTTGATCCTATTGTTGTTTAGAACGAAGTTATAGCCATTTATAATCGGTGTAATTGTTTTGAATAACTCTGTACCTCTTGTATGTATTTATATTATTTTATAGTACTGTTTATTGTAATAAGTAATTCCAGATGCTTAAGGTGGACGGAATTCCCATTTGTGTAGTTCTATGCATTTACTTACGCAATTAATACTTTTTAGTCTTATGCGAAGTTCTGTATTTAAATATTGCATGAAAAAGTCATTATCTCATTGCTAATGCTTTTACACTAAATTGTTGATTAATTTTGCGAGTAGTGAGATTTTCAATAGCGCAATATGGATTGCTAACTTGTTACGAGGCGATCTCCTCGCAATTAATTTCAACTCTTACATTATCCCTTCGGCAGCCCCGTCTCCTTCCCAACCCTCCCCAATGTCTTTTGTCTTCTACTTCCAACCCAGAAAATTGATCAGGAG
>BGPR01042464.1:0-13250 GCA_013235015.1 Araneus ventricosus | reverse complement strand
ATTGTTACTTTAATTCAGTTCGGCATGAAATCAATATTACAAGCTAATAGCAATGGATGGAATTTTTGTTTGTTTGCTTGGTGTATTTATTTGACATCAGCAGTTGTTTCTTTCAAGGAATAGTTTACAAAAGAGTAGCGATCCCCTTTTATCCTGTGTTATTGTTGCCCTCCAAAAGCAATAATTTAAAGGGGAATTTATTTTTTCCTAAACTCATTTTTAAATATCTCTTTTATATATCACATCCTACAAGAAACCTTTTGTTGAGCTGTGTTTTTGTTCCATTGAATTCTTGATCAAATTCGAGATCCTTTGAAATAAAACAATACAAACGTTTATTGTTTGGATAGACACATCGTTTTTCACATAAACTTTTGTACAAGTGCAGGTCACGTAATAGGTCGCATTGTATTGGAGGTTCACTGAGAAAGGTGTTCACCTTGGGGGCAACCATTACGAGAGAAAAAATAGCGCGAATAAAATAGCTCTGATGACCTACTCAGATAAAGAAAACAACTGTAGAGAAATTATAACCTGATATTCTCCTTTCCCAAAGGGCAAGTGGTAAAAGGAAAATCAAAAACATTCTTTGTGGAAAAGTAGTTTGAAACAGTGGATCATCTGAGAGCTATCTCTACAGAGTTCATTATTTTGAGAAACGAAAAAATAGCACCGTTTGAAAAGGTCAAAAAATCGTTTGTGTTACATTCATTCTCAGTGAATTGTGAGAAAGGAGAAGGTCATTGATTGCGTTTGAAAGCAACGCTCTCAATATTTGACCAACTCGAATGAGAAATTGCTTTTGTTTTCCAAGATATAATAACATAATTCATGAAATTAAACGTAACGTAACTCACGATGCAATAATAAAACACATCGTAACGTAATAATTTAACACTCACAATTTAAGAAGTAATTTGATAAATTCTTTTATGAAAAATTTAGAATTAGACAAAAAGAAATGAGAAATGTATTTTAGATGGTTAGATATGCATTTATTAATATATTTTTGAGTTCAATATTATAATGCAAGTGTTACGACTTTTGTTAACGCTGGCACGTTCTCCTATTGGCAGTCGAATTTCGCTTCTTTTTGGAATGCAAATCCCATGCAAAATCATTCTCGTTATTACCTTAGCGAGCACCTTTATGTTCGAGACTGAGACTGAGAATCTCCTCTTTAATTCAACTTTGTTTCTACTTTAAAAATTGTTCTTGTTGCCTTGATTACGTTGTTTCTGTTTTTTAAAAATTTATTTCTAGTTAACAAGCCACGAATCTTAATTATATAAATATCTTCCAACTTCCTTACCGAGAGATGGCGCTAATGCCATTCTCCGAAAGCTGTTATAAAAACCAACCTTTTTTTTAATAAGTATAAGATAAATAAGAAAAGCAATATATATATTACAAATTTATGAACATCTACCATTTTCAAACCTGCTCCAGTTTCCTTCAAAATCATCCAAGAGTCAAACGACATGAAAATTGATTTCATATTGATAAACTAAAGCCATTTATAATTTTTCTTCAAACTATATGAATCGAGCTATCATATTTAATTACTATGTTTCAATGGGAGACATCGGCGTCTCCCTATGCTCTAATCATTAATTATTCATCCTTGGAGGAGCATTCGAGCCGTGCCATGCCAAATTCTTGACTATTAATGACCAACTCGTGGAACGACATTTTCAGTGACCTACTTTCCAAAAAGATGTTTACAACGCTTCCTTTTCCTTGTGTTCCAAAAAACTATGCGCTAATTGGAGCGACCATCAACACCTAAGGGAACCCGACCGGCTCTGAAATGAAGTTTCGAATTCGATTTTTCCTTCTCCTAGCCGAATGTTTCAGATGGGATTAGAAAAATAGTAATAATTTGAGAACTAATCCTTCACAATCAAGGACAATTTCTAGGTTTTCGGAATTCAATGACGGATTTTCTTCTAGAACGTTTTTTTTTTTAAATCAAGGTTGATCGATTTGCTTCGGATGATGTTTGTTGGAAAATGGATTTGTGGTAAAATGATAAAGAGATAGTACATTTTAACTCATACAAATAAGGATTAATTTTATCATAGAAATGAAGTCTTTGTGTTAAAAAAGATTGTGTAATTGAAGATGTAGTAAATTAATTAATCTAAATCTAGAGATAGTTTGGTGATTCTTTCAAATTCTGCTGGTAGCCGAATAAATTAAGTGGAAAATCTTTAAAAAAAAGTTGAACGCATTTTTTGAAAAAAGACTGACTTACAGAAATTCTTTATCAAATGCTGGAATTTAACGTGAAAAAAGAACTATTCTATTAGGATATGAAAATATTTCTAAAGCACTGTAATAAATATATTTTTAAATTTTTAGAATAATAGTAGGTGCATTTTAAAACTTTTTAACCATGAGTGAACATCTCTCTTTAGGAATCTGTAATCTCAGGTAAATGCAATATTTAACAATATATATTTTGGTATTTATTAAAGAATGCAAATAGCAGAAACATTTTTGTCGATATTTTGAGTGCAAAAGTTTATTCGAGAAGCTTGATTCTAACTGTTGAATTGATTATGCTCTTGTAGAGACCGTAGCAGATCCTTTGTTTTTCAAGGACTTTATTAAAATATGAACTCAAGGACTTGAACTAGCTGAGATAATCCAAATAAGATCAGAACTAGCACCATCAGCAATTTTAATTTCACCATCTCGGCATTATCTAACAGCTAATTATTAGCTGTTCAGATATCCTTATAAAACTAATCTCACCATATTATATCGGCAAAATAATAAATACATACCATCCAGGAACATTTTGGGAGAGTTCACATCTCAAACCAGTGGGGCTGAATGCCAGACCAGCTGGACATCTTTGGAGTCGAGGGTATCCACCAACGCAGAGCCAGAACCTACCGCAAGACTTTTCAATGGGAATGTGACCGTTAGGTTGGTCCTTGCAGATGGCTAAAAAATAGTAACAAATGGATCTATTAAGATCGTTTTTATGTACTTGTATATTCTTACTACGCGGGCACACGACAGAGAATAAATTTTACATAACCATTTGGCATACCATACAAGGGCAAAGATTTTGCGAATTTTGCTCAGTATCGCGGTAAAGGAGGACTGATTATTCGTTCAGAAGTAAGCAGCTTTTAAAAACTTATAGAATATGTAACATGAGCCACAAACACAGAATTAAAACAAGCGCAATTCGTTCTGAACAATGTACTCCTTCTCTGCGGTTTGTGCTTCTATATTTGTTTTAAGAACTCATAAAACTCTTCTCGGTTGAATGAAACTATTTCAGAAAGCAAAATTAACACTTCTCAGGAAGAGCAGCTCGATTTCAAAAAATAATCTCTTATGTCTATAAATAGGCGATGCTGGTATTTAGTGAAGCCTAAACTTTTGATCATTTTTATATCTATAGTTATAATATGCTCAATGTTTGCGTGAATCTCTATAAATCTGGTTACTCTGGTCAATGATTATCAATAGCTTGCATAAACCTTTTTTGTTGAAATTTTTAAGCCACGAAGGTTGTTATCTGTCGATGTCAAAACTAAACGATATAAAAGGAAAACGAATCTTGATATTTCAAACAGGGAATTATCAATGTCAGTTACTGATAAGCACGCCATTGTTCAATCATCTTTCGTCTACTGTCCGAGAGAAATAAACTAATGGCAGTTTGGATGACATTTAATTACATTGTCTCGATGTTGGGGCCTCTAGTTTTTGTAGGAAGACTGCATAAAAGAATAATCTGCTAAAAGAAGCACTTTTTTAAAAACAATATGTCAGTTAAGAAACCTTAGACCGAAATTACACGTTATGAATTTTTGTATCTGTAATGACGTATGAAGATGTTAACAAGCACATTTCCTCTCTTTGTTTCATTAATCCTCTGTTAGTCGCAATATCTAATAGAAACGCACCACGGTTCGGTATAATTTTTTCAAGCGAAAGCTCGCCAAATGTGGCAATTCACAAAATTTATTTTGCAACCCTACGAAATGGAAACTGAATCTGTCTCAATCATCTGTCAAACTTCGTTTTTGAAGCTATACAAGATGGCGGCCGTTTGGCGAGCATTTTAACGGTATTGCGAGCCTGGCGACGAGGCCGTACCGTAACCTTAAGTCTAACCAATGACTGTGATTAATGGAGGGTTAATATAGAACATAATTTCCAATTCTAATAACTGAGACTGCTAGATACTCACGATGTTTTTGGCAGTCAGGAACATTGTCGGGCCAATCACAGGAGTGGAGGGCGTCGTTGTAGAGGAGGGAGAAGGGGCACTGCTGGATGGTGGCAGTTCCGTTCCAGCATTGCCAGTATCGTGTGCAACTGGTCTGGTGAGCGAATACTCCGTACAACCAGGGGCAGTTGTCTGTTCCGATGGGAGCCTCTGTGGATGAGAAAATATAGATTAAGATGTGATTATTTTGATACAGCAGATAAAGACAGGTTATTTCTGATAGGCTCTGGCATTATTCAGTAAAGATTCTCACTGATTTAACAAATATTCAGAAGATGGTTGATTGATGCATGCAAAATTTACTTGATTTTGCGTTTCAATTGTTATAAAAGTGACTTTTGATCTAAAAAATGACAGAATTGTTAGCTCTAATGTTACTAAGTTATGACACAACCTCGTTTTCAAAGAACAGATCTTTACCTATCAGTTTGAAATAAATGTAAGTGGACAAGTTAAAAGCGATTCAGTGTTCGAAATGCCTAATCGTAACATACAGACAGAAATAAAAAAAAATCAAAATTATTTTAACAAAATTTGTCTCAAGAATATCCATTCGAAAATCTATGTTCTTATGCTGAAACATATACTACCCACAGAGACCGTTTCAAAGCATAGCTTCCATTAAGTGATATGAAAAGAGAATCACAGTGTTTCCTCAGTGAATGATGAATGCGTCAACAAAAACAATTAATTTCTTTTGTTCTCACCGTTGAGTTATGGCGCTCCTAAAATTGCGTGTTAAAACTTAAAAAAAAACAGATTTCAGCTTGTATCGAAGCTTGGCTACTCATTACATACAGGCTGTCCCAAAACAACTGTCAGTTGCACTTGTGCTTTCCAGCAAATCTATCTGCCAATCCGACAAAGATGTAGGCATGCAGTTCAAACTATTTACTAACGACAAAATGGGATGCCAGATAATTTAGGTAAAGAAGACTCTTTCTCAAAGTAAAGCCAGGACAAAAGAATGTATGAAGCCCTTGTTTTCTAAATGGTGAAAAAGAAGGCAGCAGTGCTAATGGCCAATATGTCTAGGAAAATATTTTTAATATAATCGAAACGCTTTCTTATCAACCATTGGTTAAGGGGCATCACATGACTATGTCCACTATGACATACCATGATAAAATAAGATAAAAGGGCAATTTCTGAGGACAAAACTGAAAATATTTTGCTCAATTTTTTACAAGACTGGAGATGTTGAAGGTCACTTATCATAACAAATGCAAATAAAAAGAGAGTAAAAAGGAACTTCAAAGAAGACAATGGGTTGTTTACTTACGTCCCATTATTGATCCATCATTTCCTGGGCATCCAACTCTGTGTGGGTAATCACAATTCTGGATGAGACCTTTGGCTTTTCCAGCGAAGGCCAGACCATTAGGACATGCTACTTCTTTAGAGTTCCCATTCTGACACTCGTAGTAGTAATCGCAGTATTGGTCGTGGGGAAAGAGTCCATTATCTTTTTTACAAATGTTGCCTCTCTGTGCATTTGCTGTAAAGAAAAAAGGTGGAATTTCACTAACAAGGATATGGAAGTAAATTTCAAATAAAAAGATATCATAATGACTTCTTTTGCAAAATCATTTTCTATATTTTATCACTATTAGCACAGTTAACAATTTTTCTCATTTTTAGACAAAAGGGATAAATATATTGAACCAAACGATATTTTATCCAATTTTTATAAAACATAGAAAGGAATATTCGGAAAAATTTTAAATAAAAATTAAAAGTTGAATTTCGACAAACATATGGTAAATTTTTAAGACAGAATAGTTCTGTTAAAATGATAAATAGTGTTATCATATTTTTTTCTTTTCTGAGCGTTCGAATCTTGAGTATAGCAAGATTGCTCCTTTTACTTAACCTGCATTTTATATAAGAAGAAAAATCTTATTACTCAAAACTCCTAAATCATCAAATCAAGGCATCAAAATATAATTAACCTTTCTTTCTAATCAATTTATATGAACGATGAGAAAATAACCTTTTTAAAACCTGTAACAATAACATAACAAGAACCTCTTAGCCAACAATTTTTATAGTCCATACAATCGAAAACCTGATATATTTTTTGGAGCAAATATTTTTTAATCTTTCATTGCAATTAATTTGGATTTCCAAACGGAATTTTTTATTATAAAAGCAAAAAGAAATAATTTCAAATACGTCTCTCTTTGAAAGAAAAAAAAAGGTTTTTTAGACATTGATAAGTCAAAGTAAATTGCAGGCAATCGACTGTTGTTATTTTAAAGCTTTTACGAAACATACAAAAGCTCAAAATTAACAGAGAC
This sequence comes from Araneus ventricosus, assembly GCA_013235015.1. Lineage (NCBI taxonomy): Eukaryota > Metazoa > Arthropoda > Arachnida > Araneae > Araneidae > Araneus > Araneus ventricosus. The sequence continues at coordinate 6,692 of BGPR01042464.1, read as the reverse complement.
TGACCTACTTCTAATGTTTGTTTTAATTTCAATTGTTTGTTTTAAATTCGGCAAAATCCAAAAGCAAAATTTCAGTAATTGTATAAAATAGCGTTGTCCTTTTGGAAATGAAAACACAGAAACTCTCTATTTGAATTTTAGATATCTATTTTATTTGCATGCTTTGCTTCATTGAATTTTTGAAGCTATTTACCTAAAGCTGCAGTTTCCAGTCTTTAACTTTACTACTAAATTTGAAATAGCAGTATTGATTAGAAATTAAGCGAATATTTTTTAATTTTTTAAACTCTCTTAGCGCATTTCTCTTCTTCTGTTTTTATGCATAATCAGCATACGCTTAGTTATAACTGAAAACGTGATCGTGATATTTAACATTAAGTACGTTGTAATTTTAATTTTTTATGACTTTTACTAGGCTGTTGATATACAGGGTGTTCATTAATAATTGTCGGGGTTTCCGTACCTCATAACTTTCGAATAAAAAATATTAAGCAAAAACCGATTACGTATTCGCAAAATACAACTCAAAGAATTTTATTAATGATATTAAAAAGATTAATGAATTTGCACATGGCTGCCCTTCGTGGCTCGTAACACATCGAGACGAAATTCGATTTCCCTCCAAGTGCTCTCCAGCATTTGTGGGGTAACAATTCTGCGCTTCAGTTCATCAAGGGAAGGCACAGGGGTCTTGTACACAATGTTCTTGACAAACCCCCAAACAAAATTTAGTTTCGAAAAACCACAATACACACATTGCTTTTTCTTGCACGGTCGCCATTTTTATTTATGACGTCATAATTACCCAGACTGCAAATGCGCTAATATCGCATTGTTGCCACGTAAAATTCTTTGAGTTGTAATTTACGAATACGTAATCGGTTTTTGCGTAATATTTTTTACTCGAAAGTTATGAGGTACGGAAACCCCGACAATAATTAATGAACACCCTGTATATTGAAGATTTTCAGAATTTTTTTTAAACTTTAACATACGTATGGCGGTTTTTAAGCGATAAAATGGCGTGCTTTCACCTTATAATTTCGATGAGGGTTACAGAGTCAATTTATGTGGCATTACAATCATATGATAAACCAAACAATAAATGGCATATAAAATCTAACCGCATGATATTTTAGGAAGTGCAATACTTGTCTTTTCCCTTCTGACAGGAGAGTAATAGAATCGAAAATTAAAATGGCGCACCACATTTGTATTGCACTATTAAAATTTTTATTATTGCTCTTTTAGAGTTCAATAGAGACAAATTATGATCACGTAAAATCCGTCAAATGCGCCTCTGCAGTTCAGTTTTCAAATTTATTGTACAACTCGCTGAAGAATAAGGACGTGATGCCTTACAAAGTAAGACAACTTGCAGTCAGGTAATAGATGACTCGCGCAATTTCGTTCTTTATATCACTGCGCTTAGGGTTATATTCAGGAATATTTTATTACATGCATTGATATGCTATGTAGCCTTCCCTGTGCTGCCATCTGGAGTTGAAATCGGTTACTGTGGTATGTGAGTATTATAATTACTTTTAAACGCGTTTCTGAAAGGCCGCGGTAGCCTAGCGGTAAGGCCCCTCACCGCGAGCGGAGGGCTCCAGGCTCGAAACCCGATCTCAATGAAGATCCGTCGAGTATTGAGCCTGCTGAACGCCAATCCATACGTAGGAGGCCAAACATCCTCCCGCTGGTGTGGTGCGAAAGCTTGGAGAGGGGAATCCCAAAAAAGGCGTCGTCCTCGTCATCAGACCGTGGTTCAAAATTACGAGGTCTGTCCCAAAATAGCCCTCGTGTTGCTTCTAAAACAGGACGTTAACATAGCTAAGCTACACGAAGAAGCGAATGATCCACGCATTCATTTCAAAACGAAATATTTTTATTCTGCTTAGCGCTGAAAACGAAAGCAATTTCTGTCAACTTAGGGAAGCCGGATACTATTCATAATCTTAGCAACTATCTTATGCGATTGTGCCTTTTTTATCATCATTTTAAGATAATATCAAAGTTTAGATAAAATGGTATCACTTGTACTGACATTGCATTATGAAAGAATCTTGTTTGTTATATAGCACTTTCACGTTATGTTTTATCATCTTTTTATGAATGCTTTGCTTTTAAGTGAAGCATGGAAAACTACTATTACATCATTAGCGTGATCGGACACACTTTAAATGAAAACTACCACTTTTTATCTTTCAAGATAAGCAAATAAATAAATAAAAAAGTAAGGGGACAGGTGAAAACTGACCATCCTGTAGAGGTACACTTTTTAATATAGCTGTGTTTGAAAAGTCAGCTGTGTAACTTAATCACAAGCACATGATCTTCAATTCAGAAATTAATTCGAATAAAAAATAAAGCGAAAAGTTTTTAAAGTAGTCAATTCACTTTATCGCGACTATCTACAAAATCATCTACTGTGTAGAAAATGTTTATAATCTAACAATTTAATTACAGTTACTACACCACAAAGTTTGCTTATTTCTAGTAGTTAAATTGTTAAGCGATTTTAACAAATTAACTCTCACAATTCTTATTTTTAAAATGACTGGCATTTATTTCACTGTAGAATTCTACAAATTCAACAATTGCAATGCCTTGCAAATTGCATTTGTTCGGATTATGAAAGTTCCTTTTTGCAAAGATAGGAATTTTTTCATTCAGCTTTTTGCTTACTGTTCATTTAAAAAATGTTCTATTTGTAACGATTTTAATTAAGAAGAAGTAACTTTTTTACAAAAAGAAATCAGTCTTTCTTAGAAATTAAGAGAAATGAAATGTTTTGTGTATTGCATTATTTGATATTTTGAATTTAAAAATAGGAATAGTTCCATATTCAGTGTTTGAGAAAAATAAAGATTTTCGTTCTAGAAACAAAAACATTTTTTATGCCAGTTTGTTCTTAGTATTATATTAAGGAGTACATTTTATGCAAAATGTTACTTAAAGGAACTTTCTCTAACCTATGCAAATGAAACTCTTATCATTTTACTTTAAGTTCTGACAGGTTTAGGTCAATGACTTACTATTATGTTTCAACGTGGAAAAACTGGTTTGTATTTAAATAAGATTTTACATCTCAGTTCAACAACTTTTATTACTTTAAAATGCACTTAACCTTTAGAACTTTTATAATAGACTTGATTTGTTAAATTGCATGAGGACGATTCGAAGAAGATTTTGTTTATCTTTACAGAATAATGTCTGGTCAATGATCTGATAGTTAAGTTTATAGCTTTTTCGTGTAGATTTCGGCTGATTAAAATTGCATTAAGCACAGCTCTAGATGTTGTCTGCAAAGCGAATCGCAGACGATTTTGTTCAATTAAATTCAAATTGAATGAAAAGGAATTTGATGAATGGGACATTCATAAAATATAAATTATTCTGGATATAAAACCCAGACCCTTTATTTTTCGTTCTAATTCTTTTGTAAAGTCAGAAATGATGAAAAACAGACAATAAAAGTATAAAAATGAATGTGAAATGTTGCTTTTTTCTTAAAAAAAAAAAGGTAATAGAATAATAGGTTTGGAATTATCATTCGATAAATACCATAAATAAAGCAGTTGAATTTTATTGAAACTTAAATATTTTCTCCTCGATTTGTGCTTTGATCTTCCCGAAAATTGTTGAGTTAAACAGAGATACTGTAGTCAGTGACATGACAGATTGACAGCATAAGAGAAATTGTGTGATTTACGACCAGTTAAATGGTTCTTAATGAGACACTTATGTACTTAAAAGGAAATTATATATTTGAACAGAATTTGATTTCAAACACCGAATTCTATATCATCATGTCATAAAAGTCTATATTTAGAAGAAAAGGTGATTAATTTTATTGAGTTCTTTCTATTATACGCGTTTCTAGTCTTAAGATGTGTAGACACTCATGTTACGCCACGCATCGGTGATATGCCTATTCATAGCTTTCTACTTGAATTGTCACTGACTATAGAATTTTTTTATGTTTAAGTTAGGTTAGCGTAACACTTTTATTGCTACGGACGAGATACCTCGTCCTTCAAGAATCTTCCCTGCGCAGTAGAATTTGACTTGCACAGCAAATTTATGAAGTTAAACATGTTAATAGATGTCCACAGAATACGTTCACCTCTTTCTTTTTTCATTTATAAATTGTCTAGAGCGAGCACGGTTACTTTTTGTCTTTCTTGGAGCTTGCATCTAATTCGTATACCGCAGCGAATGTGTTAAAACCCTTTCAGACCTGGTGTCCGGTATACCGGACATCAACTTTGAACTGCTCCTATTAATTCAATAATTGACGAAACTACGTTCTTTTTTCATTTGATTCTCGATTTTTTTATAAATATAATCGTTGCAAGAATTTTTCGTTTTGAGCATGGAATCGTTTCATTTTTTTAATTAAAAAAAAGGAGAAAATCATCGTTCTTCCCAAAATGGAGCTCGTTGGTGAATTTTGTTTTTCAAGTAATTTCTTGTTTTTAATCCTTTTTTTTGCCATTTAAAAGGCCTCTACAGTATTTTATTTCCCTTTGACAGCCATTTTGAAGTGAAATTTGTGCGACTTTGTGTCTTTTTTTAGTTGAAATATCCGGTATTGTCCGGATGCCGGACATGAGGTAACTTTTTTAATTTTTCAACTACAGGCCTGAAATTTCGTTTATGCTTTAATCTTTGCAGTAGTACACAGTACGCCAAAGGAAAAAAATTATAACTCCATTATTTCTTAATTAACGACTGAAGGGGTTAACTTAAGTTTTTAAGCAGTTTTTACTAGTAAAGTTTAGTTAAGCCCGCTTTTTTATGTTTAGATTAGGTTAGGGTTTTCAAGACTTGTGAAAACTTGATCTTATTATTTTCGATGCTAGATATGTTTCTCCTCCGGCATGTGGAAGGCCTTACACCCTCTTGGGTAACCTGGGCCGGGGCGGGTTGTAAAAAAAATCCTTTATATACAGCTTGAATCAGTCAAAGGACTTTAGGAAAAAGAGGAGGGGGCACGGAATAAATTTCCTTCACCGGACCCATTTAACTAAAATCACTTCGTGTATTCATGATTATCTAAAAATTGTTAACACTCCATCCTGATGGAATAATGATAGCAATGAATTGAATTAACACCATAGATCTGTGAGGAATTTAAGCTGAGGCATTATGTGCTAACTGTGCGCTGCCAAGTTGGATTTAACCAGTCATGTCGACATTGAGTTTTACGTTATATTTATAGCCACAATTAACTACATAATTTAAAAAATTCTTCAAAATAGATTTAAAACCCTGTGAGCGGTTTGGTATTTTGATTTCTAGCTTTAAATTCTTAAAAACTTGCTTTTAAAGCGAATAAATGGATCTTTCAAGTGTCTGAAATTTTAACAATATTTTATCCATGGTTGTTTAATAAATTATTGACGTAAACATGAATAAACATTTTGAACTCAGTATGAGAAACGAAAAAATACGTTTAAAACGCTTAGAGGGTTAAAACGGAGGTGTTGAAATGTCTTTGTATAAAATGTATAAAAAAAATCAGCGCTCTTGAATGAACACTCCTATTGAAGACAGAATAGCTCATTTGCGCAATATTCGGCAAGTCGAAACTTACACTAAGCTTAGAAGTCGGTGTCCTGTCAATTAAAATTCTAGACGAAACACCATCCAGGTGTTCTGATAACAGACAGGGAAATGCCGTTGGGGACAGCAAGAACGAGAAAAAAAAATTTAAAAAAAATGAGAGTGTAATGAAATTGAAAATAACACACCGAACAGGTTAGAAAATGAAGTTATACCGCATTTCACTTCCCTTCCTCCCCCCCATGCGACGTGGCCAAAGTGGGTCACCGAACGATTCAGAATGTCCTCGGGAACATTCGATTGCGCGACAGAGAAAGTTCCAGACTTCAAAAACCGAAAGACAAGAGCAGGTGGTGACTGGGGCGGTTTCAACAGAAGGTGAAATTTCTGCAGGGGTCACTTTCTTATTTCTACATCCTGCAATTAAAAAGTAATTGATTCCTCCTTTTTCCCCCCTCCCTCCCTCTTATAAGAAAGATTTTTCTTTTTTTCTTTAGGGGACAAAAGGAACTTGCGGTCGCTCACTCCACGTGACTGCTGCACGTGTTCGATTTGGAAAGAAGAATGGTATTTGGAAATCAGTATAGTTAATTTTTTCTTCAGTTTCGGTTTCAATAAGGAATAAAAACTCACAATCAGGGTTTCAATCAGGATTAAAGGTTTCATATAGAATTAAAGGCACGTAGTTAATTATTGATATAATTCAATCTATATTAAAGTAATAATAATTTTTATTTTCCAGTTTCATTCATTTGATTAAGAATAAAAACCAAGAATAAATTTCTTTTATTTTTTCAACAAAATCTCATTATATATAGCCTTCGGTCACTTCGCTTCCATTTTTAATAAGACAGCAATCTTGCCAAACCATGAGTTTCTTTGACTCTCTTTTTAAAGAAAATTTGCTTTTCCTGTAATAGATCTTTCAATATAAGTCACCAGAAGCATAACTGCAATGCACAACAAATGAGGAGTGGATATTATCTTAATAAACCTCCACTAAGCCTGAGGTTTTTTAGGATAATATCCACTTCTTAATTAATTTTTTTCAACAAAATCTCATTATATATAGCCTTCGGTCACTTCGCTTCCATTTTTAATAAGACAGCAATCTTGCCAAA
>BGPR01042463.1:0-10927 GCA_013235015.1 Araneus ventricosus | reverse complement strand
TCACTATACATAAACTAGAAAATCACTCGTCATGGTATGACGGATGCAAATCGCCTCTTCATTCGAGAGATTTCCCGTCAAATGTGACGTGTTTAAATTGATATATATGCGAGCGAAATGCTTAACATTGTTTGAAAACAAATAGAATAGACATATGTTTTATGACAGGAAATATTTTTTATTTGCATATTATTTACATATTTTTTTATTCAAAAAACCTCTTGATAAACAACATTCCGTGTGAAGTATTTTTCGTTGTTTAACTATTTTCCTTGTACTTCAGGTGTCTAAAAATCAAAGCATTTATCTGCTTGTCAAACCTTGCCCAAAAATATTATCAAATTAGATCATCACGATTGCAATAAATAATCAGATGCATCGTGGCTTCCAAACTACATCACGCGCATGATATATCACTGACGTAATTTATTACTTTCTATTAAAAAAACGGAATTAATTTGAAATAAATGATTAATATAATTTAAAATTTCTCTGAAACTATTGATCATAGCGAGATAAATTTTAAGTCAATCGATAGCAAATTTTATTTCACTATTTTAGAGCTATTAAATTTGAAATTAGAACGGCAATTACTTTTTATATTTAAAATTACTGAAATTTAGGTGCTCTAGCAATGTAATAATGCTGTTTAACGTCTCGTAGTGTTATGGCGCGAATTTTATTGTTGGGGGTGTCAGAGAGTTACCGGATCATTGAGAGACAGATCTGGGCTATTATATTAGTAATAACTAGAAATATCCCGAAATTGGCTTTTTCCGCAGTTGTAGGATGATAGCGGTGACCAAAAAACCAGAATCGCGCTGGTACATAGAAGTCAGAAGGTTCATGAATAAAAAGCTTCTTAATTACTGAACCAGATACGCAGGGACTGAAGATTTGCTACTTCATTTTTGGTCACCTCGTTCCTCCTATATGTATGTTTGTGATATTTTTGGGGTGGGTGTGGGGGCTATTTTGTTAAGGATTGCGTTAAATCTACCCTTGAGAGCAAATACGGGTGATTTCAAAAGTCGCAAGACAGCTTTTGACAATGCAATACACCAGTTATACTCTAGCAAATACGGAAAGAATCAGGGTATCGAGTCGACATGTACTAGTTATTCGTTTCTGACACGTTTCGTGACCTAAGAGAATAGGAAATCATGGATAAACGAACGACATTGCGTGCATTCTGTTCCTAGTATTCATGTATACAAGGTATACTTTTTTGCTAAATGATTTTGCTGTACAACTTTGAGATTGAATTATTGTCATATCTTCTACTGTATTTGATATACGAATTCACAACTACCGAATTCACCACTAATGGGCAATGTAAAGTTCGTCATTATGTATCGCAGAGCCATTTTAGTATACCAAGACACCACATTTATATCTATAGCTATTGATGGTGGCCAGTTATTTGTGAATACGAAGGACCTAAATATTCGTCCTGTATATATATGTTACGGTCAAAGTGATTAATCTGTTATTATTAATAATAACCGGAATTTTAATCGACTACGATAAATAACCGGAATTTTTATGCGGTTACTCTTAATAATGACCAGTTATTATCATCCGCTTAAGAACTTAACCCGAGTTAACTCGTTTTAATTTTCGTAGGTTTCAAAATAATTCGGTCCTTAAGCGGTTAACAATTACCACGGTTAATATTAAGAATAACCGATTAATCGCATTGACAGTAGCATATACACATTGAAGAGCCAAACGTTAACCGCTTAAGGACCGAGCGGTTTTGAAATATGCCGTATATTTTACGCACGGGTTAACTTGACTGCGTCCTGGGGCGGTTAATGACTTACACCTGTCTTCGAGTTCGGTCTGGCGACGTGAAGTGAAAGCAACGTGACAAACCGAGTATAAAACCGGTACAAGCAATTGATTACAACATCGGAATGATTTGTGCCTTGAGAGGTAAAAGGTTGAGATATAAGTGAGACCGAGATTGAGCCAGATCGCATGGCCCAGTGCTTTGGAATTGGCATATCGAAAAGTAGAGGTTGGCCATCTGTTCGTGCTTAGTAGCACTCTTGTGACATTACTTCTACTGTCAAACCATGAAGGCGGCAGGGCTGGTAAGTCCACATCTCATCAAATACTGCTGGATCATCACGTTTGTTCAAAACCAGTTTGGAACTAGGTTCTGGATACCGCGCCATCTGAAAATAGTACGGAGCAGGTGAATATATGGCACGTTTGGTGTTTGGCTTTAAACCAGTTGGAAATCATCTGATGGCTGCAATAATCGGAAAATAATGAGTAGATGAATATATAACACGTTTGCGTTTGGTTTGAACCAGTTGAAAACTACCCTGATGGCTGTACAATTCTTGAAAAATATTAATAGAGCAGATGAATATATACCGCACGCTTGGTGTTTCTGCTTTTGGTTCAGTTGAAATTACCCTGATGACTGCGCCACTTAAAAAGAAGAGTAGTGAATAGGCAATGACGTTTCCAGTTTACTTTAAACCAGTTGGAAATCCTTGCCTGATGACCGCACAATCTGGAAAATATTACAGGTGAATATAACACGTTTGGTGTTTGCCCTTAAAACCAGTTGGAAACTGCCCTGATGACTGCCGCCATTCCTGAAATATTAATGAGCTGGTGGAATATATAACACGTTTGGTGCTTCAGTTTTAAACCAGCTGTTCACCCCTGATGAATACACACCTGGGAAAAGAAGTGGGAAGTTTTATGTTTGGCTTAAATCAGTTGGAACCGGCCTGATGACTGCACACCTGAAAATATTAACATAGATGAAGCTGCTATACGCTTCATGTTATTAAAGTTGTTCTTATTTAAATATGTTTTTCTTTGTTTCTTCATACACGTGTATCTAGTTCATTGTGATTTTTGTAATCGGTTTATAGACATAAAGCGGGAAGCATATGAAAAAAATTAAAAAAGCAAATTTAGCAACTTTATAATCAAAAAAGAAAATTTTGAAATAAATTAAATACCTAAACAAGGGAAACTTAACAGGCAAGTATTCCATAAACATAGAGTTTCATCAATAGAAGAATCCATGGTATCATGAAAGATCTTTCTCGATGTTTTTTATCTTGATCTTGTTCTTTTTGATGTGTTGTTGTTGTTGTTTGTTATTCACTTGTTCTAGTCCCCATGTGACCAAGTCCAGTCCGCTCGTCGTACAGAAACAAAGTGCTTAACCCAGCAGTAAAGGGAGGAGAGGCTTCTGTTGGCACTTAGACCTTGACGCCCGAGTCTTTCAGTTCATCGCATTGCCTTTATGCTTAGGTTGTATAAGGAATGGCTCTACGCCTTGGGTGACCCTGCCAGGAGAAAAAACTCCAGACGTTGACCGATCCAGGGCCACTCCCCGGCACGAGATGAGGCAGCATAATAGGACTCGGTTCTTTTGATGTTGATACAATTGAAACTGAGGAAGAATAAAGTAGGAGGGAGAAGCAGATCTGATTTTAATGATCTGATTGAAATTGCCGACAATGCCACAAACCCAACATTGTAAATTTTGTGATTGACTTGCAAAGAACTGTTACAGCTTATATAATGTATAGATAATTCTTCTGAATTTGATGAAGAAGAAAAAGTGTGGAAGAAGCAACAAGCCTTACTTTACCTCTGATAATGACCAAGAAATTTGTGGTCTACACGGATCAATAAGATATTAAAGAGGCAGGGAGCCTGGCTGGCAACCATGCCTGCAACCTCAGGGCTTTGGACACTTATTCGAAAGACGCCATAATGCACGCGGATTTACATCCACATACCATTTTACAAGGCACCTGTGCCACGACGCTTCCTTCCTTAGAAAACCTATTCAAAGGTAGCTGGACACGAACCTTCCAACTGAAGGTCTGTACCAGAATCAAATCCCAAATAAATGCCGTTCTTTTCGCCTGTTTTTATGCGCTGACACTTTAGATCTTAGTCTTGAATGCTGACGTCCTCAAAACGTAACAAATTTCGCAGTAATAGTTCAGGCGATGGAGTATCATATGGTGGAACGCATAACCACTGATAGGCCCAAATCACTGGGATCTCTCCATGGGTGTAATAGAATTAGATTATTAGGCGGATTTAATCTTTACAAAATTTAAATGATGGGAATGGCACTTTCTCCACACCCACAAAAGGCAGTTGTTTAAACATAAAGGAAAAATCTTCTGTTGGAGTTTTGTTCTAATATTTTTTTAGTGATTGTCACTAATGCTAAAACTTATCTCAATTTTAGAGATACTCATTGTAAACTACGGAATATTGAAATGTCATATCTGTAGAAGACATGGTTCTGCTGCTTATATTTATAAATAAAATTATTCGTACTATGTTGTAAAAAATTGAGTATTTTTTCCTTGAAATTTCAAAAAATTGAAATATATGATGCTATTTGTTAAGCGACGATATAGAGAATCGTTTTAGAATCAATGAATCAAAACCAAATGACTTCTAAAAATTGAACAAAGGTATATGATGGTGTTACTGCCATGAATGATATATTGAAAATGGTTAGAATTCAAACTATTCCTATTCAAGGTTGCTATAATTAAAGGCCTCTGTTCATTTAGAAGGCTATAGAGCCTGTTCTATCCCCTCCAAACGAAACGAACCTTACCTGTGAATGTGTAGTCTGGCGGATGCGCCTGTGTCAATAAAAAAGAAGAATTTAAATTGCCTGCAATATCTGAAGGTGTATATGGTGTGTTACTTGTTGCTTATATTGAAATGGTTAAATCAAATTATCCATATTCAGCGTTATAATTAAATTCTGTTCATTTAGAAGGCTGGCAGAGCCTGTTCTATCCCCCAAACGAAAACGAAACCGCTACCAGAATGTAGATTCAAGTGATGCGCTCAGGCCACAAAAAAAAAAGTATTTCAAATTTCTTCTGCAACATTTGAAAGTTTTATGATCTTTTCAAAGAAACTATTTTGAATTAGCGAATTTAATTTTAAACAACAATTGAATGAATGATCCCTGACTACAAATGCACGGCAAAATCAGATGAATGATACGCCATACATCTCACGCAAATCAAACCATCTGATTTCCACTTTCCTGCAAGATCACAACACTCTGCCACCAGTGAAATTTTGTCTACCGTTAAACCCATGAAAATTTTGCAAAAGGAGCCTATCAGCTATACTAACCGCCCAGCCAAAATTACCCGGCTGAACCCCGTAATCTCGAACCAGCCAGATTACCAGACGACACCCATCCAAACCATCTCCAAATCACTTGTTCAAGTGATGGCCACTACATATGATTTGAAAAGCTTTTACCGGCATCATACACGTTACCCTAGTGAATCGGGTTTGAGCCTAGAGCTCCCCTCTGTCCAAAAAGTCGAGAGACCTACCACTAGTCACCTGCGACTCCTTTAATAATATAGCCTTCATTATAACAGCTCTGTGGAAGATCTAGAGTAAAATATTGCCATAGAGTTCCATATTAGAGTTTTAGTCCACACTTTGACCAACCACCCAATTTACAGCCAAATGCTATCATGGGGCCAAACCAAATCAAATTGGTGATTTTTTTGAAGAAACGGAGGTCAGATTATTTTAAAAAATAAAGTATTAAAACATAAGAAAAGGCGCAGTTCGGTCCGCGCTGTGACTTCGTGAAAATGTCGGGATAAAATCATAGAAATGCGTTTCGTATTAATATGTAATTTGATTATCAATCTCTTAATACAATATTTATAATAAAGTATATAATGAGAATAGATAAATCACAAGTTTACGATGGCGCGGGTCTGTGTTAACTTGTTGATTTATTGCCGGTCGCGAAGGATCATATTTGATTTTAGTTTAGCTAAACCCCTCCTTTCTGCTGATGGATTGTTCTGTGACGGTCGTCATCACCAGGTTACTGCGTTCATCACAAAGCCCCATTGTTCTCAGTGCTATTCTTTCAGATGCCTTCTTCCTACCTTGTATGGGAATGCTGCAAAATAAATCTCATTAACGCTGCAACAATTGGTCACCTGATGAATAGGTGTTTTGTCAAGACAAGTGTTCCCGTGGGAACCCAATGACTATATTCTTCTCCCATATTCTGGAAATGAATGAGGCAGATCACTGCAGAGCTAAACAGCCTGCAGCATCAAATGATACTCGAGGGTCTGAACCGGATTTTCAAGGAAGCGAAACTGATGTTTTCCTTTGTTCTTCGTGAATACACTGAGATCATCGGAGATTGGCCTAGCTGATTGATCGAGGCCCAAACCGAACATTGTTCAACATTCTGCTGTTTAGCATCTTGTTGGTAACGAACGACGCCCTCCTGGGTTTTACTTAATATTTGATCATATAATCAGAAAAATTGTAATAAAATTTGGGTGAATTACTTACTAAACTAGCTCCAGACGTTATAGACCGAACGAGTTGAATGGAAAAAACCCACTTGAATTCCAACTGCCGTCTGGGGTCATCGATTTTAAATATTGCAGAAGCGTTTGGCATCCTGTGTTCAAAGAGAAGGAGTGGAACATCAGAATGTCCCGATTTATGAAGGATTCAAGTAGCTGTGTATTTTAAAACCATAGTTGCGGAATTCTCCGTACAGAAAAAGCTGTTTTGAAGAATGAGCACAACATTCAGCCATTGCAAATGTTTGAAAATGTTGACAGGTCAAACTATTACTTCCAACCCATCACCAATCACCTCCGGTAATCCCATTGGACGTAAATTCTGTGATTCCTTGGTAAGGGCAGACTGCTGTGCAACTTAGGTGTTTACGGCAAGGGAAAAATAACCTTGATTTGGATTAGAGCACACATAACCAATGAAATATGCTGACTGGGCTAACCAAGAAGGCAACACTGATTTTGATGAAAATACATTTTATATAGAACCAAACAAGAAATGAAGGAAGAAATTACAAATGAACTATGGCAAAATTACTGTTGGAAATGGACCAAATAAAAGCGTACATGGTCCAAAACCTAATACTAAAAGTTACCAGATTTTATGGTGGATTTCTACAATCAAATTTTGACGGCCCATCTAGTTTTCGACAACATCAATAGATTTTGAAAATACTGCTATGCTGCGGCGAGGCCAAGGAACGGGATTTGCGCTCACGTACTAAAGAGGCAATTGACCATGCTGAAGTAACTGGCCTAGTCTAGAGGGTGGCACCATTGAACTTTAGAGACTGATAAATAATGCAGATATTCATCTCATTGGTGAGGATCCCTTCACGAACCGTTTAAAGAATTAAAGAAATAGACTTACTGTCGTCCAGTGACAGTGTTGATTCCTGCCCTGAAAACTGTCGAAAATTGGAAAACAGCTAATAGTAGCCTACCCGTACTCTAGAAGGAGCCAATCCGTTGCCGTGCATTAGCTGCTGTCCACCTGGTTTCTCTAGATTCAGCAAAGACTCCAAATGATTGCTGGTGTGCGAATGCCACCCTCCCACGCCAGGTGTTAACTTACCCTCAGGGGTAGTTGATCCATAGCTCCCTTTGATTCACTGCGCACCGTTGTCGGAAACGAATAAAAAGATGCTGTTTAAGCATATCTTTTTAAGAGCTCTGAAACGGTTCCAACGTCATCCAGAAGTGATATACAGCTGGCAAAATAATATCTACAACATATTTAGAAGGCATGAATTTTAAAGAAACTCTGATGATATTTTGAAATTTTATTATTCCTTTACATGAATGAAGTTACTCTACTGATTTGGTTTGGTTTGAGAGTTTGGCAACGCATATATAAGGTATGCCCAAATAAAGGAGATTCTAGCTGCCTTTATGTTGTATCAAACTCCCAGGCATCATAGTCAGATAGATGGTGGTATATCAAGTATTGCACCATTAGTTAACGGCTTTGGCAAACAATATCCTCATTTCCTGGATAGTTGTTCGCAGTTCGCTGGATTCCTCCAGATCAACAAAGAGCAGTTATCCAATTCCCTTCGCAGAAGGAGCATGCTTCAAATTTATATGAAAGAGGTGTATGGAGAAAGCAGTGCTCGCAACGCGCACCCTCTTCCGGTAGCCAGCGCAAAGCTATGTTGAGACGCGTAAAGAGAAAGGATCTTCCACGCCCCGGCAGGCAGACCAACAGTGCCATGATTTCAGCTTGTGGATGAGCTCATATGGCGTGAATCCTGCTCATCACCACACATGAAATTGCTGCTGAACTGTCGAGCGCTAAAGGAACTGGAGAATCACATAACCAAAAAACTGGCTATGGCAAGTTTGAAAGGTCAGGACGGGATCTGCCAATAGAGAATCACGAAGACGGCGAGAGATTGAGTGTTTGCCTGGCCTCTGTGCAGTTTCTGCATACACTGAAGCCATCCACCCTTCCTACGCTGGATCAGGTATCACGTCAATTACTGCATAGTTGTACTGTTCATGAATCCTGTGTTTAGAATATTGTTACAAATTTCTTTCTAGAGAATCATATATAGTCTCATTTGAGCACCTTATACCGGCACATGAAACACGTTGTCACTTTAAAATTAAATACCACTCATTTGAAATGGAAAACAGTTAACATTTTGCAATTCTTGCTATTGCTACTACAAAAGTTACAAAAAAATTCGATCACCAACATCCTTGCAACTTTTCAGTTAAAATCATGCGTGGATCATAAATTGAAAGGCACTGCAGTGTTTAACTATTGTGCTCACTTGAACCTATTATTCTGCAAAAAAGAAGACTTCAGGCTTGAACAGAAATTTAATAATCATGCATGCTGCCGGTAGCATGAACTGTTAGTTTTAGAAACTTTTTCCCAGACAACTACAAGTCAATAAAACTATGTTCAAATTCCTTTAGTTTTAAAATCCGTGCAAAACTGATTTTCTGTTTGATTCTTGAAAATATTTTAATTTAAAAAAGAAAAACATTTTGATAATGTCTTACTGAAATCTTAAATGACAAAAGTTCAACAGTTGAAATATGATAATCTTAATACTTATTTAATGTTTTTTATCTAAAACGTAATAAAATTCTATGGAGGAACAAGTTACCTGTAATGGATTCAATGGTTTGTTCATTGATGTACTTAAACTTGATATAACTCTCTGTGGCGCTCCTCGGGTTTGAATTATTATTACTGGCATGAGCTGCTAGATACGGTAAGTACAGAAAAGTGGCTGAAATGGAAAAATGATTTTTTTAACTTTCTAGCTGTTAAGCAGCTCGGCGGTATATTACAACCCTACCTCAAGAATCCGAGGTAGAAATCATTTGAATACTGGTCTGGCTACGAGAGTAAAGACGTCGTTTTCAGCTCTCTCTACGTAGTGTAACGGCAATCATAACAAAACAAGAGTCAACTTAATTTTTTCTTCCGGTTTTCCACAGTTGAGCACAGAAAATATCTCTGTGGGGTTTGTAATATTTCTAAAAATGAAATACTTAAAATATCAATAAAACATCCCACACTTGTAAGAAATTATTACGAAAAGTACACGCACGGAGAGAGCAAAGAACGACGTCATCGCCTCGGCGAAGCGAGCCCAATTTTCAGCATTGTCCGATTTCCCGCTTGCCCCATCGCAGGTTTTGTAATACGTTCGGCGTTCGGGATTAAAATGCCTTGTGCCAGAATACGTTTGATAAAACTACTTTTGTATAGAAAAATATAATACCCAAAATATTATCGTCTGAAATCGTTTTAATTAGAAAACAGGAACATCTATCGAACCAGATGATTTTGAATAATCTTTTGAACATAGTAAAAATAGTTTCTTCAGGGGAGATACATTTCAAAAAATATCACGGAAAATGCCAAAGTGCTGCTTAATTTCCAATTAACGAAATTTTAACTAGCTTTGGGGTTAAAAAAGTTAACGGTGATCTTCCTTCTTTATACATAAAAATTATAAAATAAGCAAAAAATTTCAGAAAAAGGTTAAAACTAGTTCAAAGTCCAATGAGTTTCTGGTTTAGTCATTTAATAAAAACCTTGACTTTATCTGTTGAGATATTGACTTCCATTGAAGATTCCATTGACTAGGATTATATATCGTAATGCTGTCCCAGTGTCTTAAATGCAAAACAAACACAGTAGAAAACTTGTCTATAAATTTGTGTTGGTATCAAATGTCTGTATTGTAATCAATTATTTATTAAAGTTTGAAAAATTAAGTAAAATTTGAAGAAAAATTACACAGATATGTACCGGTTGAAAAGGTAACACTTTGAACTGTAAGATGGTAAAAAAATATTCTGGGGGGGGATAAATTTGTTCAGCTTACAGAAGAACGGTTTCTGTTAATTTCCACTAACTGACTTGCTTTAATTAACTCTTGTACGAAAAGACAGGTATCTTCGTCTCAATCTCTTGAATAATATATGTGCTGTTTGGTTGAAGTCGTCCAGTGGTTTAGGAGGAGATGTGAACTCATGTCCATGTACCCATGTACAATGACTTTTTTATTTATATTGGCATTCTTAATCCCAATTCATATGCTCACATGTTTCCAACGATATTTGGAAGTTTGTAACGATCTTTTCACACACTTCCTGTGGTGCTAAAATTTTGCAGTGGTATACTTGTTACGCTCGAGAAAGAACGTTTTAATATTTTCAAACTTAATTATCAGTTAATCACACTAAATTAAATTTCGATTTCCTTTCACCAGTGGAGCTACTAGCAGAGTTTAGAACAAATATATCTCAAGAATAAAAAGTAGAAAATAATCCAACATTCTTGCTGCCATTTGTATACTAACAAAGTGTATTTTAAATGTTAATTAAAATTAATTTTATTTTTTGTATGTAATTGACATCTGGGCTGCATTTCCGAATACCCACCAGCAACAAGCTACCTAAGTGCACAAAACTCATCTAGTTTTATCGTTTTGTAGGCGTAACAGTCAATGGTTATTCAATCCAGCTCATCGACTTCTCTGATGAGTACATGTAACTGAACGTAGCATGCAGTG
>BGPR01042461.1:0-13250 GCA_013235015.1 Araneus ventricosus | reverse complement strand
TTTGGCAAGATTGCTGTCTTATTAAAAATGGAAGCGAAGTGACCGAAGGCTATATATAATGAGATTTTGTTGAAAAAAATTAATTAAGAAGTGGATATTATCCTAAAAAACCTCAGGCTTAGTGGAGGTTTATTAAGATAATATCCACTCCTCATTTGTTGTGCATTGCAGTTATGCTTCTGGTGACTTATATTGAAAGATCTATTACAGGAAAAGCAAATTTTCTTTAAAAAGAGAGTCAAAGAAACTCATGGTTTGGCAAGATTGCTGTCTTATTAAAAATGGAAGCGAAGTGACCGAAGGCTATATATAATGAGATTTTGTTGAAAAAGTAATCGAAATTTATTCTTGGTTTTTATTCTTAATCAAATGAATGAAACTGGAAAATAAAAATTATTATTACTTTAATATAGATTGAATTATATCAATAATTAACTACGTGCCTTTAATTCTATATGAAACCTTTAATCCTGATTGAAACCCTGATTGTGAGTTTTTATTCCTTATTGAAACCGAAACTGAAGAAAAAATTAACTATACTGATTTCCAAATACCATTCTTCTTTCCAAATCGAACACGTGCAGCAGTCACGTGGAGTGAGCGACCGCAAGTTCCTTTTGTCCCCTAAAGAAAAAAAGAAAAATCTTTCTTATAAGAGGGAGGGAGGGGGGAAAAAGGAGGAATCAATTACTTTTTAATTGCAGGATGTAGAAATAAGAAAGTGACCCCTGCAGAAATTTCACCTTCTGTTGAAACCGCCCCAGTCACCACCTGCTCTTGTCTTTCGGTTTTTGAAGTCTGGAACTTTCTCTGTCGCGCAATCGAATGTTCCCGAGGACATTCTGAATCGTTCGGTGACCCACTTTGGCCACGTCGCATGGGGGGGAGGAAGGGAAGTGAAATGCGGTATAACTTCATTTTCTAACCTGTTCGGTGTGTTATTTTCAATTTCATTACACTCTCATTTTTTTTAAATTTTTTTTTCTCGTTCTTGCTGTCCCCAACGGCATTTCCCTGTCTGTTATCAGAACACCTGGATGGTGTTTCGTCTAGAATTTTAATTGACAGGACACCGACTTCTAAGCTTAGTGTAAGTTTCGACTTGCCGAATATTGCGCAAATGAGCTATTCTGTCTTCAATAGGAGTGTTCATTCAAGAGCGCTGATTTTTTTTATACATTTTATACAAAGACATTTCAACACCTCCGTTTTAACCCTCTAAGCGTTTTAAACGTATTTTTTCGTTTCTCATACTGAGTTCAAAATGTTTATTCATGTTTACGTCAATAATTTATTAAACAACCATGGATAAAATATTGTTAAAATTTCAGACACTTGAAAGATCCATTTATTCGCTTTAAAAGCAAGTTTTTAAGAATTTAAAGCTAGAAATCAAAATACCAAACCGCTCACAGGGTTTTAAATCTATTTTGAAGAATTTTTTAAATTATGTAGTTAATTGTGGCTATAAATATAACGTAAAACTCAATGTCGACATGACTGGTTAAATCCAACTTGGCAGCGCACAGTTAGCACATAATGCCTCAGCTTAAATTCCTCACAGATCTATGGTGTTAATTCAATTCATTGCTATCATTATTCCATCAGGATGGAGTGTTAACAATTTTTAGATAATCATGAATACACGAAGTGATTTTAGTTAAATGGGTCCGGTGAAGGAAATTTATTCCGTGCCCCCTCCTCTTTTTCCTAAAGTCCTTTGACTGATTCAAGCTGTATATAAAGGATTTTTTTTACAACCCGCCCCGGCCCAGGTTACCCAAGAGGGTGTAAGGCCTTCCACATGCCGGAGGAGAAACATATCTAGCATCGAAAATAATAAGATCAAGTTTTCACAAGTCTTGAAAACCCTAACCTAATCTAAACATAAAAAAGCGGGCTTAACTAAACTTTACTAGTAAAAACTGCTTAAAAACTTAAGTTAACCCCTTCAGTCGTTAATTAAGAAATAATGGAGTTATAATTTTTTTCCTTTGGCGTACTGTGTACTACTGCAAAGATTAAAGCATAAACGAAATTTCAGGCCTGTAGTTGAAAAATTAAAAAAGTTACCTCATGTCCGGCATCCGGACAATACCGGATATTTCAACTAAAAAAAGACACAAAGTCGCACAAATTTCACTTCAAAATGGCTGTCAAAGGGAAATAAAATACTGTAGAGGCCTTTTAAATGGCAAAAAAAAGGATTAAAAACAAGAAATTACTTGAAAAACAAAATTCACCAACGAGCTCCATTTTGGGAAGAACGATGATTTTCTCCTTTTTTTTAATTAAAAAAATGAAACGATTCCATGCTCAAAACGAAAAATTCTTGCAACGATTATATTTATAAAAAAATCGAGAATCAAATGAAAAAAGAACGTAGTTTCGTCAATTATTGAATTAATAGGAGCAGTTCAAAGTTGATGTCCGGTATACCGGACACCAGGTCTGAAAGGGTTTTAACACATTCGCTGCGGTATACGAATTAGATGCAAGCTCCAAGAAAGACAAAAAGTAACCGTGCTCGCTCTAGACAATTTATAAATGAAAAAAGAAAGAGGTGAACGTATTCTGTGGACATCTATTAACATGTTTAACTTCATAAATTTGCTGTGCAAGTCAAATTCTACTGCGCAGGGAAGATTCTTGAAGGACGAGGTATCTCGTCCGTAGCAATAAAAGTGTTACGCTAACCTAACTTAAACATAAAAAAATTCTATAGTCAGTGACAATTCAAGTAGAAAGCTATGAATAGGCATATCACCGATGCGTGGCGTAACATGAGTGTCTACACATCTTAAGACTAGAAACGCGTATAATAGAAAGAACTCAATAAAATTAATCACCTTTTCTTCTAAATATAGACTTTTATGACATGATGATATAGAATTCGGTGTTTGAAATCAAATTCTGTTCAAATATATAATTTCCTTTTAAGTACATAAGTGTCTCATTAAGAACCATTTAACTGGTCGTAAATCACACAATTTCTCTTATGCTGTCAATCTGTCATGTCACTGACTACAGTATCTCTGTTTAACTCAACAATTTTCGGGAAGATCAAAGCACAAATCGAGGAGAAAATATTTAAGTTTCAATAAAATTCAACTGCTTTATTTATGGTATTTATCGAATGATAATTCCAAACCTATTATTCTATTACCTTTTTTTTTTTAAGAAAAAAGCAACATTTCACATTCATTTTTATACTTTTATTGTCTGTTTTTCATCATTTCTGACTTTACAAAAGAATTAGAACGAAAAATAAAGGGTCTGGGTTTTATATCCAGAATAATTTATATTTTATGAATGTCCCATTCATCAAATTCCTTTTCATTCAATTTGAATTTAATTGAACAAAATCGTCTGCGATTCGCTTTACAGACAACATCTAGACCTGTGCTTAATGCAATTTTAATCAGCCGAAATCTACACGAAAAAGCTATAAACTTAACTATCAGATCATTGACCAGACATTATTCTGTAAAGATAAACAAAATCTTCTTCGAATCGTCCTCATGCAATTTAACAAATCAAGTCTATTATAAAAGTTCTAAAGGTTAAGTGCATTTTAAAGTAATAAAAGTTGTTGAACTGAGATGTAAAATCTTATTTAAATACAAACCAGTTTTTCCACGTTGAAACATAATAGTAAGTCATTGACCTAAACCTGTCAGAACTTAAAGTAAAATGATAAGAGTTTCATTTGCATAGGTTAGAGAAAGTTCCTTTAAGTAACATTTTGCATAAAATGTACTCCTTAATATAATACTAAGAACAAACTGGCATAAAAAATGTTTTTGTTTCTAGAACGAAAATCTTTATTTTTCTCAAACACTGAATATGGAACTATTCCTATTTTTAAATTCAAAATATCAAATAATGCAATACACAAAACATTTCATTTCTCTTAATTTCTAAGAAAGACTGATTTCTTTTTGTAAAAAAGTTACTTCTTCTTAATTAAAATCGTTACAAATAGAACATTTTTTAAATGAACAGTAAGCAAAAAGCTGAATGAAAAAATTCCTATCTTTGCAAAAAGGAACTTTCATAATCCGAACAAATGCAATTTGCAAGGCATTGCAATTGTTGAATTTGTAGAATTCTACAGTGAAATAAATGCCAGTCATTTTAAAAATAAGAATTGTGAGAGTTAATTTGTTAAAATCGCTTAACAATTTAACTACTAGAAATAAGCAAACTTTGTGGTGTAGTAACTGTAATTAAATTGTTAGATTATAAACATTTTCTACACAGTAGATGATTTTGTAGATAGTCGCGATAAAGTGAATTGACTACTTTAAAAACTTTTCGCTTTATTTTTTATTCGAATTAATTTCTGAATTGAAGATCATGTGCTTGTGATTAAGTTACACAGCTGACTTTTCAAACACAGCTATATTAAAAAGTGTACCTCTACAGGATGGTCAGTTTTCACCTGTCCCCTTACTTTTTTATTTATTTATTTGCTTATCTTGAAAGATAAAAAGTGGTAGTTTTCATTTAAAGTGTGTCCGATCACGCTAATGATGTAATAGTAGTTTTCCATGCTTCACTTAAAAGCAAAGCATTCATAAAAAGATGATAAAACATAACGTGAAAGTGCTATATAACAAACAAGATTCTTTCATAATGCAATGTCAGTACAAGTGATACCATTTTATCTAAACTTTGATATTATCTTAAAATGATGATAAAAAAGGCACAATCGCATAAGATAGTTGCTAAGATTATGAATAGTATCCGGCTTCCCTAAGTTGACAGAAATTGCTTTCGTTTTCAGCGCTAAGCAGAATAAAAATATTTCGTTTTGAAATGAATGCGTGGATCATTCGCTTCTTCGTGTAGCTTAGCTATGTTAACGTCCTGTTTTAGAAGCAACACGAGGGCTATTTTGGGACAGACCTCGTAATTTTGAACCACGGTCTGATGACGAGGACGACGCCTTTTTTGGGATTCCCCTCTCCAAGCTTTCGCACCACACCAGCGGGAGGATGTTTGGCCTCCTACGTATGGATTGGCGTTCAGCAGGCTCAATACTCGACGGATCTTCATTGAGATCGGGTTTCGAGCCTGGAGCCCTCCGCTCGCGGTGAGGGGCCTTACCGCTAGGCTACCGCGGCCTTTCAGAAACGCGTTTAAAAGTAATTATAATACTCACATACCACAGTAACCGATTTCAACTCCAGATGGCAGCACAGGGAAGGCTACATAGCATATCAATGCATGTAATAAAATATTCCTGAATATAACCCTAAGCGCAGTGATATAAAGAACGAAATTGCGCGAGTCATCTATTACCTGACTGCAAGTTGTCTTACTTTGTAAGGCATCACGTCCTTATTCTTCAGCGAGTTGTACAATAAATTTGAAAACTGAACTGCAGAGGCGCATTTGACGGATTTTACGTGATCATAATTTGTCTCTATTGAACTCTAAAAGAGCAATAATAAAAATTTTAATAGTGCAATACAAATGTGGTGCGCCATTTTAATTTTCGATTCTATTACTCTCCTGTCAGAAGGGAAAAGACAAGTATTGCACTTCCTAAAATATCATGCGGTTAGATTTTATATGCCATTTATTGTTTGGTTTATCATATGATTGTAATGCCACATAAATTGACTCTGTAACCCTCATCGAAATTATAAGGTGAAAGCACGCCATTTTATCGCTTAAAAACCGCCATACGTATGTTAAAGTTTAAAAAAAATTCTGAAAATCTTCAATATACAGGGTGTTCATTAATTATTGTCGGGGTTTCCGTACCTCATAACTTTCGAGTAAAAAATATTACGCAAAAACCGATTACGTATTCGTAAATTACAACTCAAAGAATTTTACGTGGCAACAATGCGATATTAGCGCATTTGCAGTCTGGGTAATTATGACGTCATAAATAAAAATGGCGACCGTGCAAGAAAAAGCAATGTGTGTATTGTGGTTTTTCGAAACTAAATTTTGTTTGGGGGTTTGTCAAGAACATTGTGTACAAGACCCCTGTGCCTTCCCTTGATGAACTGAAGCGCAGAATTGTTACCCCACAAATGCTGGAGAGCACTTGGAGGGAAATCGAATTTCGTCTCGATGTGTTACGAGCCACGAAGGGCAGCCATGTGCAAATTCATTAATCTTTTTAATATCATTAATAAAATTCTTTGAGTTGTATTTTGCGAATACGTAATCGGTTTTTGCTTAATATTTTTTATTCGAAAGTTATGAGGTACGGAAACCCCGACAATTATTAATGAACACCCTGTATATCAACAGCCTAGTAAAAGTCATAAAAAATTAAAATTACAACGTACTTAATGTTAAATATCACGATCACGTTTTCAGTTATAACTAAGCGTATGCTGATTATGCATAAAAACAGAAGAAGAGAAATGCGCTAAGAGAGTTTAAAAAATTAAAAAATATTCGCTTAATTTCTAATCAATACTGCTATTTCAAATTTAGTAGTAAAGTTAAAGACTGGAAACTGCAGCTTTAGGTAAATAGCTTCAAAAATTCAATGAAGCAAAGCATGCAAATAAAATAGATATCTAAAATTCAAATAGAGAGTTTCTGTGTTTTCATTTCCAAAAGGACAACGCTATTTTATACAATTACTGAAATTTTGCTTTTGGATTTTGCCGAATTTAAAACAAACAATTGAAATTAAAACAAACATTAGAAGTAGGTCAGTCTCTGTTAATTTTGAGCTTTTGTATGTTTCGTAAAAGCTTTAAAATAACAACAGTCGATTGCCTGCAATTTACTTTGACTTATCAATGTCTAAAAAACCTTTTTTTTTCTTTCAAAGAGAGACGTATTTGAAATTATTTCTTTTTGCTTTTATAATAAAAAATTCCGTTTGGAAATCCAAATTAATTGCAATGAAAGATTAAAAAATATTTGCTCCAAAAAATATATCAGGTTTTCGATTGTATGGACTATAAAAATTGTTGGCTAAGAGGTTCTTGTTATGTTATTGTTACAGGTTTTAAAAAGGTTATTTTCTCATCGTTCATATAAATTGATTAGAAAGAAAGGTTAATTATATTTTGATGCCTTGATTTGATGATTTAGGAGTTTTGAGTAATAAGATTTTTCTTCTTATATAAAATGCAGGTTAAGTAAAAGGAGCAATCTTGCTATACTCAAGATTCGAACGCTCAGAAAAGAAAAAAATATGATAACACTATTTATCATTTTAACAGAACTATTCTGTCTTAAAAATTTACCATATGTTTGTCGAAATTCAACTTTTAATTTTTATTTAAAATTTTTCCGAATATTCCTTTCTATGTTTTATAAAAATTGGATAAAATATCGTTTGGTTCAATATATTTATCCCTTTTGTCTAAAAATGAGAAAAATTGTTAACTGTGCTAATAGTGATAAAATATAGAAAATGATTTTGCAAAAGAAGTCATTATGATATCTTTTTATTTGAAATTTACTTCCATATCCTTGTTAGTGAAATTCCACCTTTTTTCTTTACAGCAAATGCACAGAGAGGCAACATTTGTAAAAAAGATAATGGACTCTTTCCCCACGACCAATACTGCGATTACTACTACGAGTGTCAGAATGGGAACTCTAAAGAAGTAGCATGTCCTAATGGTCTGGCCTTCGCTGGAAAAGCCAAAGGTCTCATCCAGAATTGTGATTACCCACACAGAGTTGGATGCCCAGGAAATGATGGATCAATAATGGGACGTAAGTAAACAACCCATTGTCTTCTTTGAAGTTCCTTTTTACTCTCTTTTTATTTGCATTTGTTATGATAAGTGACCTTCAACATCTCCAGTCTTGTAAAAAATTGAGCAAAATATTTTCAGTTTTGTCCTCAGAAATTGCCCTTTTATCTTATTTTATCATGGTATGTCATAGTGGACATAGTCATGTGATGCCCCTTAACCAATGGTTGATAAGAAAGCGTTTCGATTATATTAAAAATATTTTCCTAGACATATTGGCCATTAGCACTGCTGCCTTCTTTTTCACCATTTAGAAAACAAGGGCTTCATACATTCTTTTGTCCTGGCTTTACTTTGAGAAAGAGTCTTCTTTACCTAAATTATCTGGCATCCCATTTTGTCGTTAGTAAATAGTTTGAACTGCATGCCTACATCTTTGTCGGATTGGCAGATAGATTTGCTGGAAAGCACAAGTGCAACTGACAGTTGTTTTGGGACAGCCTGTATGTAATGAGTAGCCAAGCTTCGATACAAGCTGAAATCTGTTTTTTTTTAAGTTTTAACACGCAATTTTAGGAGCGCCATAACTCAACGGTGAGAACAAAAGAAATTAATTGTTTTTGTTGACGCATTCATCATTCACTGAGGAAACACTGTGATTCTCTTTTCATATCACTTAATGGAAGCTATGCTTTGAAACGGTCTCTGTGGGTAGTATATGTTTCAGCATAAGAACATAGATTTTCGAATGGATATTCTTGAGACAAATTTTGTTAAAATAATTTTGATTTTTTTTTATTTCTGTCTGTATGTTACGATTAGGCATTTCGAACACTGAATCGCTTTTAACTTGTCCACTTACATTTATTTCAAACTGATAGGTAAAGATCTGTTCTTTGAAAACGAGGTTGTGTCATAACTTAGTAACATTAGAGCTAACAATTCTGTCATTTTTTAGATCAAAAGTCACTTTTATAACAATTGAAACGCAAAATCAAGTAAATTTTGCATGCATCAATCAACCATCTTCTGAATATTTGTTAAATCAGTGAGAATCTTTACTGAATAATGCCAGAGCCTATCAGAAATAACCTGTCTTTATCTGCTGTATCAAAATAATCACATCTTAATCTATATTTTCTCATCCACAGAGGCTCCCATCGGAACAGACAACTGCCCCTGGTTGTACGGAGTATTCGCTCACCAGACCAGTTGCACACGATACTGGCAATGCTGGAACGGAACTGCCACCATCCAGCAGTGCCCCTTCTCCCTCCTCTACAACGACGCCCTCCACTCCTGTGATTGGCCCGACAATGTTCCTGACTGCCAAAAACATCGTGAGTATCTAGCAGTCTCAGTTATTAGAATTGGAAATTATGTTCTATATTAACCCTCCATTAATCACAGTCATTGGTTAGACTTAAGGTTACGGTACGGCCTCGTCGCCAGGCTCGCAATACCGTTAAAATGCTCGCCAAACGGCCGCCATCTTGTATAGCTTCAAAAACGAAGTTTGACAGATGATTGAGACAGATTCAGTTTCCATTTCGTAGGGTTGCAAAATAAATTTTGTGAATTGCCACATTTGGCGAGCTTTCGCTTGAAAAAATTATACCGAACCGTGGTGCGTTTCTATTAGATATTGCGACTAACAGAGGATTAATGAAACAAAGAGAGGAAATGTGCTTGTTAACATCTTCATACGTCATTACAGATACAAAAATTCATAACGTGTAATTTCGGTCTAAGGTTTCTTAACTGACATATTGTTTTTAAAAAAGTGCTTCTTTTAGCAGATTATTCTTTTATGCAGTCTTCCTACAAAAACTAGAGGCCCCAACATCGAGACAATGTAATTAAATGTCATCCAAACTGCCATTAGTTTATTTCTCTCGGACAGTAGACGAAAGATGATTGAACAATGGCGTGCTTATCAGTAACTGACATTGATAATTCCCTGTTTGAAATATCAAGATTCGTTTTCCTTTTATATCGTTTAGTTTTGACATCGACAGATAACAACCTTCGTGGCTTAAAAATTTCAACAAAAAAGGTTTATGCAAGCTATTGATAATCATTGACCAGAGTAACCAGATTTATAGAGATTCACGCAAACATTGAGCATATTATAACTATAGATATAAAAATGATCAAAAGTTTAGGCTTCACTAAATACCAGCATCGCCTATTTATAGACATAAGAGATTATTTTTTGAAATCGAGCTGCTCTTCCTGAGAAGTGTTAATTTTGCTTTCTGAAATAGTTTCATTCAACCGAGAAGAGTTTTATGAGTTCTTAAAACAAATATAGAAGCACAAACCGCAGAGAAGGAGTACATTGTTCAGAACGAATTGCGCTTGTTTTAATTCTGTGTTTGTGGCTCATGTTACATATTCTATAAGTTTTTAAAAGCTGCTTACTTCTGAACGAATAATCAGTCCTCCTTTACCGCGATACTGAGCAAAATTCGCAAAATCTTTGCCCTTGTATGGTATGCCAAATGGTTATGTAAAATTTATTCTCTGTCGTGTGCCCGCGTAGTAAGAATATACAAGTACATAAAAACGATCTTAATAGATCCATTTGTTACTATTTTTTAGCCATCTGCAAGGACCAACCTAACGGTCACATTCCCATTGAAAAGTCTTGCGGTAGGTTCTGGCTCTGCGTTGGTGGATACCCTCGACTCCAAAGATGTCCAGCTGGTCTGGCATTCAGCCCCACTGGTTTGAGATGTGAACTCTCCCAAAATGTTCCTGGATGG
Source organism: Araneus ventricosus (assembly GCA_013235015.1). Lineage (NCBI taxonomy): Eukaryota > Metazoa > Arthropoda > Arachnida > Araneae > Araneidae > Araneus > Araneus ventricosus. The sequence continues at coordinate 2,791 of BGPR01042461.1, read as the reverse complement.
TATGTATTTATTATTTTGCCGATATAATATGGTGAGATTAGTTTTATAAGGATATCTGAACAGCTAATAATTAGCTGTTAGATAATGCCGAGATGGTGAAATTAAAATTGCTGATGGTGCTAGTTCTGATCTTATTTGGATTATCTCAGCTAGTTCAAGTCCTTGAGTTCATATTTTAATAAAGTCCTTGAAAAACAAAGGATCTGCTACGGTCTCTACAAGAGCATAATCAATTCAACAGTTAGAATCAAGCTTCTCGAATAAACTTTTGCACTCAAAATATCGACAAAAATGTTTCTGCTATTTGCATTCTTTAATAAATACCAAAATATATATTGTTAAATATTGCATTTACCTGAGATTACAGATTCCTAAAGAGAGATGTTCACTCATGGTTAAAAAGTTTTAAAATGCACCTACTATTATTCTAAAAATTTAAAAATATATTTATTACAGTGCTTTAGAAATATTTTCATATCCTAATAGAATAGTTCTTTTTTCACGTTAAATTCCAGCATTTGATAAAGAATTTCTGTAAGTCAGTCTTTTTTCAAAAAATGCGTTCAACTTTTTTTTAAAGATTTTCCACTTAATTTATTCGGCTACCAGCAGAATTTGAAAGAATCACCAAACTATCTCTAGATTTAGATTAATTAATTTACTACATCTTCAATTACACAATCTTTTTTAACACAAAGACTTCATTTCTATGATAAAATTAATCCTTATTTGTATGAGTTAAAATGTACTATCTCTTTATCATTTTACCACAAATCCATTTTCCAACAAACATCATCCGAAGCAAATCGATCAACCTTGATTTAAAAAAAAAAACGTTCTAGAAGAAAATCCGTCATTGAATTCCGAAAACCTAGAAATTGTCCTTGATTGTGAAGGATTAGTTCTCAAATTATTACTATTTTTCTAATCCCATCTGAAACATTCGGCTAGGAGAAGGAAAAATCGAATTCGAAACTTCATTTCAGAGCCGGTCGGGTTCCCTTAGGTGTTGATGGTCGCTCCAATTAGCGCATAGTTTTTTGGAACACAAGGAAAAGGAAGCGTTGTAAACATCTTTTTGGAAAGTAGGTCACTGAAAATGTCGTTCCACGAGTTGGTCATTAATAGTCAAGAATTTGGCATGGCACGGCTCGAATGCTCCTCCAAGGATGAATAATTAATGATTAGAGCATAGGGAGACGCCGATGTCTCCCATTGAAACATAGTAATTAAATATGATAGCTCGATTCATATAGTTTGAAGAAAAATTATAAATGGCTTTAGTTTATCAATATGAAATCAATTTTCATGTCGTTTGACTCTTGGATGATTTTGAAGGAAACTGGAGCAGGTTTGAAAATGGTAGATGTTCATAAATTTGTAATATATATATTGCTTTTCTTATTTATCTTATACTTATTAAAAAAAAGGTTGGTTTTTATAACAGCTTTCGGAGAATGGCATTAGCGCCATCTCTCGGTAAGGAAGTTGGAAGATATTTATATAATTAAGATTCGTGGCTTGTTAACTAGAAATAAATTTTTAAAAAACAGAAACAACGTAATCAAGGCAACAAGAACAATTTTTAAAGTAGAAACAAAGTTGAATTAAAGAGGAGATTCTCAGTCTCAGTCTCGAACATAAAGGTGCTCGCTAAGGTAATAACGAGAATGATTTTGCATGGGATTTGCATTCCAAAAAGAAGCGAAATTCGACTGCCAATAGGAGAACGTGCCAGCGTTAACAAAAGTCGTAACACTTGCATTATAATATTGAACTCAAAAATATATTAATAAATGCATATCTAACCATCTAAAATACATTTCTCATTTCTTTTTGTCTAATTCTAAATTTTTCATAAAAGAATTTATCAAATTACTTCTTAAATTGTGAGTGTTAAATTATTACGTTACGATGTGTTTTATTATTGCATCGTGAGTTACGTTACGTTTAATTTCATGAATTATGTTATTATATCTTGGAAAACAAAAGCAATTTCTCATTCGAGTTGGTCAAATATTGAGAGCGTTGCTTTCAAACGCAATCAATGACCTTCTCCTTTCTCACAATTCACTGAGAATGAATGTAACACAAACGATTTTTTGACCTTTTCAAACGGTGCTATTTTTTCGTTTCTCAAAATAATGAACTCTGTAGAGATAGCTCTCAGATGATCCACTGTTTCAAACTACTTTTCCACAAAGAATGTTTTTGATTTTCCTTTTACCACTTGCCCTTTGGGAAAGGAGAATATCAGGTTATAATTTCTCTACAGTTGTTTTCTTTATCTGAGTAGGTCATCAGAGCTATTTTATTCGCGCTATTTTTTCTCTCGTAATGGTTGCCCCCAAGGTGAACACCTTTCTCAGTGAACCTCCAATACAATGCGACCTATTACGTGACCTGCACTTGTACAAAAGTTTATGTGAAAAACGATGTGTCTATCCAAACAATAAACGTTTGTATTGTTTTATTTCAAAGGATCTCGAATTTGATCAAGAATTCAATGGAACAAAAACACAGCTCAACAAAAGGTTTCTTGTAGGATGTGATATATAAAAGAGATATTTAAAAATGAGTTTAGGAAAAAATAAATTCCCCTTTAAATTATTGCTTTTGGAGGGCAACAATAACACAGGATAAAAGGGGATCGCTACTCTTTTGTAAACTATTCCTTGAAAGAAACAACTGCTGATGTCAAATAAATACACCAAGCAAACAAACAAAAATTCCATCCATTGCTATTAGCTTGTAATATTGATTTCATGCCGAACTGAATTAAAGTAACAAT
>BGPR01042460.1:0-13251 GCA_013235015.1 Araneus ventricosus | reverse complement strand
ATTTTTATACTATCATAATTTATTTTATCATTTTTTGTAATTAAAAGTGCATGGGAAATTTAACGTATGTTTTTAATAATTAAAGAAGCCTGTGTCTGTGTATATAATACATACATAATTAATAGGCAGATAATACGCTGTTGTAGGCGACGCTCCTTATTTCTCAGTACAATAGATTTCTTCACAAGCTATTCCTGTTCTTTATCACGAAACATACAATTTTTCCTTTTAAGTTTATATTTTTGATGGAGTAATTTTACAAGATCCGTTTCTGTTTGCATAAGTTCTTTCAGTGCCACTTAGCAATAAAATTCGGAGTTAGCGCTCATGTCTCAAATACAGATAAAGACATGGGGAAAATATCAATTTCGAAGTTAATTAATGCATCATGAAAGTTCTTGCAATGCTGGTGAAAGGGTCGCAAACACTTTCTGCTTGAAGTATTCCCGCAGGTAAAAGTCCAGTGGGATCATATCAGTTTTGCGTGTAAGCCACTTTACCACTTACACGATGGCCTGTTGCTGGAATGACTTCTCCAGGTAGTGCTTTAAGTTTGATATTTTGTTTGGAGGGACGTACCTGAGCAATCCGTAATTGAAACAACGGCAGTTTCTCTACAAAATTGTATCTTAAGTCTTGCAAAATCTGTAAATACCGTGCTTACGTTAATGTTCCCTCCTAAAACAAAGGGATGATTAGTTATTATTGAAAATCCTGCTCCAAACATTAATCGTACATTATGTTGAACTTCGACATGATATTTAGGATTTTCCTGCGCCAAGTAATGGGCATTCTGCCTATTATACATATCATTATGGAAAAAGAATATTACATCCGTCCATATTATGTTTACAAGGTACGTTGGCTGGCCCTTAAAGTGGCTTATGATAAAGTAACATTAAGTTATGGATGAGAATTAAGTGTGTGAATGAGGATTTTACAAACTCGGCCTTTTGATTGGCTGCAGTTTTCACAGATATCTCTCTAGTGCTATTCTGAGATTGGGTAAGGCTGCATGCTAATACAGCATCAGGTTGGATTTGTCGCTCTATTTTAATTGCTATACTGGCTCGAAATTGGAGACTACATAGCCCGTTTCCTTTAAACTTTTCATTGAATTTAGGATAGCTTTCGGTGAAAGTTGACATTCTTCTGGGAAACATTTACAATACAGCCGTTCTCGCCTAGTGCCCACAGTCTTCGTTAATTAGAACAATTTCTCAAAATTCTGACCACGAGCTTCAACGTACAGCCCTGAGGTATCTCTTTTACAATAGTGCCTAGTGAACAGGTATGATTTCTTATACTCATTTAAATAATGCATGAATTTCATGTGATTCGCTTACCAAACGCAAGTGGAGTTCAGTTTGGGTATCATGCGAGATGATTTTTCAGAATGGGCAGGCAATCTACTTGTGACATCACGGATTTTGAAATCCCAGAAACAAATGCCTTCTATGCTTAACACTAACTGATGTCTTTTCGTAGTAATAGATGATGCACTACAATTTTGAATTTTTCCCCCTATATCTTGCACTGTTCTAAAATTAGAAGACTAACTGCAAATCTTGCTAATAGTAAGCTACCATCTCTGTTAGCTATTTCATCCTGGGGCACGTAGTCACTTTACTGTATCTAGACACCACATTTGTGACTAAAGCTCTCGCATTTCTGAAGTTATTGCGGGGAACAGGACTTTAGCGGACACCTGAATAAAAACATTTTTACATTCTCGTATACGAAGTGTGTTAAGATAAAGTTTTATATTCGTAAAAAAATTCGATCTCGAGATTTTATTCTCCAAATTTTAGACATCCCTGGACCCTAAAAAATAATTTCGTAAGTGCGTCTGTTGGTTGGTCTCAGTTTCTGTCTGAGAACAGAACTCAGAAATGGATCGAGCTAGAAGAGTAAAATTTGGTATATGATCTTTACACATACATCTTAGATCTACTAAAGTATGGATGAAATCAATCGAAAGGCAATCCCCGTTCTAGTATACGTGAACACCGTAACTAAAAAATACAATGAGGTAAATGGGTGAAATGTGGAATATGATTTTTATTCTTCAAATTTCAGATGTGTATCCAATATTGGAAGAAATCTTTGAAAGATTAACTTCGTCCGGTTTATCTATGTGTGAATGCGTTAATTTAAAAAAGCAAAAAGCGAAATGGAGGAATTTCAGTATTTCATTTTTACAACAAAGCTGTAAATCTTCGCATAATTTTGGACAAAATATTTAAAACGTAAAAAGCTTCCTTGTCCCTGGTGTGTATGAATAAAATAATTAAAAAACTCAGAGGGTCAAGATAAATAAAGATAAATACATTTTGTATTGGGTCTTGGCATCAAAATTGTAGGTTTGCATCAAATGTCGAATCCAATCGGATTAGATCCAAAATACATACTCAATTTTTTTTCTCTATTCTGCAAATCCAAACTCAAATCACCCCATATTGCGCAATTATTCGATATAGTAAAGGAAAGAATACGCCTCCGGTTTCTTAAGCTTTTTCTGAAGATGTTAAAATAACGCAATGACGATGATGTGTGAGCAGACTTCTTTTTCTGTGCGTACATAGCCCTCCATCAATCTGTTTGCAGCTAACTAATTTATCAACAAGCTATTTAGGAATAAAAACTTTCATTTCATTGCATTTTCAATTATGTCTTTTAACTGATTTGCTTCTAACGACATTTTTTTACTTGTATGACTTTTCAGCAAGCCGGAGTGGAAGCTCTTTGAATTACTCAAAAATATTTTTGTTCAGTGATTAATTCCTGTCAATCGATTTCTTTGGCATTACTTTACAGAAATTGTATAAATCTATTCCTTTCAAAGAACATTTGATATTTGAGAAAATATTTTTATTTTTTTATTTCTTTATCATTTATTTTACATGCTTACGAAAATACGTAATAAGCTAAGTGGTTGAATTGACAAGACCAGGCACTAATAGAACTGTCTTCTACTTTTAAACAAATTTGTTTTCGTCATCAGAAATTCAATTTTATCATATTTATCAGCAAATTCTTATTGCAATACCAGAAAGGAAAAAAACCAATTTAGTGAATCGTAATATTCCTTAATGTTAGATATCATTAATTTAAATCTTCGATATTTTATTAAATGGTTAAAAATTCATAAATCTTTGACATGATTTCAGAAATAAACTTCAGATGCAATTCAAAACAAAAAAGAGCTTCATGATTGATTAATTTTATAAAAAGGTGCAGATGTTTTATCTTTATAATGGTTTCAAATCTAGGTCAGACTTGTTTTCTTCTCTTTAGTTCCTGAAGACAAGACATTACAGTAAACGAACTGCACTATATTTATAATGAGTATTTCTCTTTGAAGATAATACATTATATGCCATCGTTATCGATGTTTGAGACTCAAATCGAGAATATACACTATTTTTATACATGCTTCTTTTAGAAAGACTACTTTTACAAAGTTTCTTGTTATTTTTAAAGAACGTTTCAGACATTGAGGCTTACAGAAATAACCATAAGCTAGTTAGAAATAGGACAGATTCCATTTGGCAAAAGGCAGCGTTTTTTCATCATTTGCTTACAAATGCATTTCTATATTTCTAAAAATATTCACCCAATTTAAGATTTTATTTAAAATGTTCCATTTAATTTAAATCTGTAGTTTCCTGTGAGAAAAAAGTATCAGAGCAATGGTTTATTTTAAAGTGAAATTTATGGAGGGTTCAGAATTAAAGGGAAACAAGTCCATGTTTTACATGGACTTGTTTCATGGGCGTCCATCTTGCACTAACACTGGCTTGGTAGTGTTAAAAAATGTTATATTTTCAGTGTAATAAGATTTCAAGTCCATAGTTCCTTTCGTATCCACCAGGCAGTAAGAACAATTAGAATCCCACTTTTATTTTAAATGCAGCCAATCAACACTGAAATCTGTTTTTTCAGAAATGAATCTCATGGACTTGGTTCTCTTTAACTTAACTCTTGAACCCTCCATATATTATTATCTTCAAATTCATCTTTTTATAGCATTTATCCTCCACTTTGTAGTTTCAAATAAATTCAGTGTTCTAATATAATGAAATGTAAAGTAAATTCTGCAGTATTAGAACTTACAAAGTATTACAACAATATGTGCCAACAACTTTTCAAAAATTTTCGAATACATGTTTTTATTTCTTCTTGAGACTGCACTTAAGTTTTAATTGTTGAAAAATCAACACAGTTTAAAAACAATTCCCAGAAAGTTATATACCAATTTAATCTAAAATAACTTTATCACTTTTTATATCTAACGGCTCACCTATTCCCTACCCTACCGCGGTTTAGACTAACTGAAATAAAAATTATTTTGTACATTTCTGTCACACACACAGTTAGGGTTGCTCATTTATAATCTTTTTATTTCCGCATATCTTTAGCATGATAAATTTAACTGCTACGGAGGTTATAGAGTCTGTAAAATTCGGAAAATAGTTAAAAGCAGTATATTTTTAAAAAAATAATTTCTAAGAGCTAGAGTTTTTCTTGAATCAAATTATTTTAGTTTCTTAAAGCATTCTTTTAACCATTTATAAGGCCGAGGGAAGTATACTTACTAGGAAATTCATCAATTTTTTTACATGTACATATTAAACTATTTTACCACCTTTAATAAGAGCTGCTATCTCTAAATACCTTCAGAAACCACAAATAATATTGATAAAAACTTTGACCAAATAATGTGGTTTTAACAATCAAATTAATTATTATTACTACTCTGAAATAGTAATGTGCAAATTTCTAATGGTGGAAGAAGGCTGGCGTAAGTTCTTGCCACATATTTCGATAAAACAAATATATATATGTTTCAGCTTATCTCAAACTGTAACAAAGTGTTTTGATTTGTAAATTAATTTTTGATTAATTAATTAATTTAACATATGAAGTTAATTTAATATAATAAGCCAAATTTATCCAAAAATTGTTTAATTCACTACTAGAATAAATGGTCCTTTAAATTGTTAAAAGATCTAAAATAATTACTACTTTTTTTAGTAGATGTAGATTCTGTGTTCAGAAAAGTTATGTGTGGCTAAAAATTGGGATGTTTAGTATCTGCATTTGTTTAGGATAAAATTTCTGTAAATTCTACGGGAGTCTAGAACTTAAGAGGAGGGTCTTTTTCATTCGATAAATAAACAGGATCAAATATTTTAGAATTTATTTCGAAATTGAATTGAAAACTTTTCGATGATTTTAATGACTTAGTAATGATGACTAATTTATTTTTTCTAAAATCACTTTTAAAAGATTCAATTTATTTAATCCGGAAATTTATTCTAAAGTTTATAAAAATTCTGTAGAAAAATATTTTACACTTCTATCAAGACAAACATTAACCATAGCGATGTCTAAAAATAAATTATACAATGCATAAAAAAATGCTTTTCATTTGTGTCAGATTCAAACCTGACAATAAATACCTTACAAAAAGTAATTGCCATGTTACTTCTTTATATTCGACACTAATTTATTTCAGGATCATTTCAACAAAATTAGATTATATACTAAAAATAAAATATTCAATGAACAAAAATATTTAGAAAAAAATCTTTTTATTTATTTTCAATTCAAACCAGACAATAAGTAATCTCAGACAAAAAGAAATTGCGATGTTACTTCTTTTTATTCGACACTAATTTATTTCAGGATCATTTCAACAAGGCTAGATTATAAATTAATGGGAAAGAATTCAGATAGAAGCACTTCTTCCACGGTGAACTACTTCGTAATGTCCTGTGTTGTAGAATGGTCAAAGTAATTCTGCAACTCCTATTTGCAATTCAAATCACTTCGTTCTTTTCTTCCAATACTCCTTCGAACATTCAAATTTCAAGTTTGAGAAGAAGAGAACAAAAAATAGTTCCCATCGCACTTCTTAATCGACCAATAGTGGTTGCTTCATTTTTGTCATGCAAACGACCGACAACTCTATTTCATTCAAAAATTCTCTGCCCTCCCAACTACCTCCTCAGACGCTCCCCCCCTGCCCCCTTCCAATGTAATTAAGCACCAACATCGAACGCTTCTATAGCCTGTTTGGTAGTACGCCGACGAGCTTTTCTTGCTATGCTTGGTGTCATTAACGTCGACGTTAAAAGGTGGCGTCTAAATCATAGCTTAACGACACTCACTTCACTTCACTTCACTCCGCTCGGGTTAACTCTTCTTTCCAGTTTATTAGTTCGACATCCATTCCGCCATTTTTTTGTCTTCAACTTAACAATTTAATCAGGTGCTAGGCACTGCGAAATAAACTTTGAAGGCATCATTATCTCCTCTGTAGAAAGTTTTTACACTTTTTTGATGTTCCCGTTGAGGTAATGACTATTAGCTGTAACATTTTTGGTAAAAAATTCAAAATTTGTTACTTTGGTTGATGAAATTGAGATTGCGTATCGCTTAAATTGTCTACAGATCTAAATATATCAGTTTTTCTTCCGAAAATATCGTTTTCTATTCTGTGAAGTTTGAAAAAAGCTGTTTAAAGTGTGCATTATCCTACAAATTTATGAAATTATTATTTTCTCGGATAAAAATTATTCACAGAGAAAAGTTATGCCTGTATGCTTACTTTTTCGTTTGTTTGTACTTATGTATGTGGATGCAACAATACTAGAAACACAAAGAACTCAATGGGTGAAGTTTGACAAATGTCCAGTACACCAGTATTCTAGAATTTATCAAATTTTGATCTAATTATTCAATATATAGAAATACATATACTCTAATTTCTTAACTGAATTACATAAAATAAGTGTGAGTGATCTCCCCGCGGCTTTCTCGTATATTTTCACAATATGGCCTGTTTTGTGTTTATCTTTGTCGCATAGTAAAGATATTCGAGCCTTTTTCATCTCTTGCCTTTGGCCGACTGGATTAAAAATTTGATACAGGTTTACAATTTTGGTGGCCTATTGGTAAGGTCTCGGCTTTGTAGCTGCAGGGATTTAGGTTGGAAACCCGATTCCACTGAAGATCCGCCGTATATGTGGGCCTGCTGCACGCTAAATCGTGCGTAGTGGTCAAACGTCCTTCCTCTGGTGTGGTGCAAAAATACCCACACTGGCCCGGCCTACCCAAGAAGGGTGCAAGGCCGGGATAGGACTAGCGGGGAGGTATCCGCCCTCTAAAATGTGGAGGACGGGATTTATTGAGTACAATAAAATGATACAGGCATTGCTCGAACATGGGCAGTACTCTTAAATACATGAGAGCTGGAAGTATGAACATAGTTCGACCCATCTCGGTGGGGAGAGAATAACTTTATTTATATGTATTCAACCACCAAGTGTGGCGAATGATACTCACAAAATATAGAATGGCAAAATGAAGGCTCTTTCTTTTCACATAAAATATAAAACCATCTCTAACGCAATAAATTTAAAAACTGTTCGGGCAAGCAAGGAACAGTAAAAATATATAAAAAATATAAATAAGTATTGAAAAAGAAACAAACAAATAAACGCAGAAAAAGCAGTATAAATCAGATATATAAATAAGTCAAAGATTGAAACTCCACAATATAAAAACAAAACACACACACAAACAACTCTACACATCAATTACACACAATAAAAACTGTACAATTACAAAACACTAAATTAAATATTCATAATTTTTTAAAAAAAAATTACTTCTGAGATAGAAAGGACGAAATTTCCTCAGTCATCGGCAATCCACATCCCGCATACCCGGGAATATCTATTCATCAATTACAGAATGTTTTTTGAGTAAAAGCTGTGCAAGTTAATAATTACTTTTAAGTCCTATAAAGGATGAAAACGTCCAAAGAAGGAGGATAAGGATTGAAATTTTGGAGTCTAGAAATGAAATCAAGGTCAAAGAGTAGTATTCATAGCCCCCTTCCCCCAAAAAATAATTCAATCAACCGTTAGGACATTAACTACATGGCAACAGATTTCAAGAACTGCGGAGAGACTCGGGAATCGGATCAGGCATCTATTTTTAGGGTTCATGGACCAATAGCCGCCCTAGGGCGTCGAGAGAATCCCACACCAAGGAACAGATCGGGTACAATAAGTTTAAAAACGCACATACAAGTGGAGAGTTGTTACACCTACAAACCTATAAAACTGTGTGTAACCCAGTGTAAAAATTAATAAAATAAAAATATATTTAAAGTATTTCTTAAAAAGCCCGAATCAAGTAAATATTAATAATAATTAAAAAACCTCAACAGGCGTTAAGTCAAAAGGACAGAAAGCCTAACCGTAAAAAGTATAAAATAAAAATCAATCCTTAGAGGAGATGTCAAGTAAAAAGTCCCTGGCAAACTGGTAACGGATAAAAAGAGTAAGAGCAGTCCTTCAATAAGATAAGATAAAAGTATCAAGGGTCCCCCAAGACATCATTGGAGTCAGTTGTGGCCACTCTTCTGGTTTAGTCTATCGCAAATATTCCTGCTGGTCTTGAAAGCGCCTTCCATTTTGGTGACAGCCTGTCTATTTGTAAAGAGATTGTTAAACAACGCTTTTTTGTTTTCATCTGCGGGTTTAATTAGATAGAACTCTTTCGTGAGGGGGAAGGAGAAGATCTAATGATCTGCATCACCCATCATTCCGCAAATGCAGTGTGGAGAGTCTAAGCATTTAAAGCGATGAAGGTAAGACGTGAATGGACCATGCCCACTGAGAAAATAAATTAAAAACTTATTATGTATTAAAAAACTGGGGCTTACTTGATAAATGTAGTCTCTCACTCTAATTCCCGAAGCTGAATCATAGCTATCCCTATATTCATTCCATTTTTCTACTATCTAATTCTTTAGGAGGCGTTTAAGGTGGGAATAGGGTGTAGGAATAAAAAGTTCCTCACCAGATGTTATGGCCAATTTGGCTTGTTGACTGACCAATTCGTTTCCAGGAATTCCCAAATGGGGTTTAACCCAGGAAAGGCCGACCTTGTTCTTTGCCTTAAAAATATTTCATGACATCGTGTTGCTTCAAAACGGGACGTTAATGTATCTAAACTATAAGTGAACTACAATTTTGGTATCAATTTGGTTTTTCATTTATAGGTAACTGTTTGCATTACCCTGTTCCCATATATAGATTCACAGACAGTCTTTCTTTCAATTGATTTGAACCAAAATTTAAAACAGATCAGGAGAATTGTGGCGCAAAATCTTCTATTATAATTCATCTATCTAGCTTCTTGTGTATTTGAGTTTTCGATGTCACATGCGCATGGATATTCCTAACGAAAGGCTATCAACCAATTGACGGATATGTCAACCAATTACCAATTACAGATCCAAAATTTGGCACAGATCTGTAATTCGTGTGATACAACCATATGACAAATTTCGTCCATATAACTTATTGCGTATTTGAGCTATTGTGTTCATATGCGGACAGACACAGAGACTTTCCGTAGATGAATCTTCACAAAATTTAACAGAAATAACCCACTTTGGTGTAAACACAGCATACCAAATTTATTCGTCTAGCACGTTTTAGAGTTATTTTGTTCACGAAATGAAAAAGATACCCCAAATAAAATCTTCAATACAGATTTAAAAGAATACAAGTTTAAACAAAAATCCAGTTACATGAATAACAACTTGTGAAATGTGTATCGCTTCAAACGGTAAGTCCTTTGTACACTTACTTTAAGTACTACAATGGTTTGTTGTTGATACTGCCTCGTACTTGTAATTATTGTATGGTTGGTTGGCTGGTTTGGGATTTATTGGCCCAAGAGCCAAATTTGGCCATGCTGCGCCAAACGTACGGTGAAAGTATGTAATTATTGTATATCTCATGCTAAGAACGACTTGTAATGTTGTTGTTCATGCGACTGGTTTGTTGTGTTATTGAAAATTTGTATTAAATTAAATCTGTGCTGTACATTTTATCTGGTGTATCCTTTTTTTTTTACTTTATTCAATATCAAAGGGCCTCTTGTAGAGGCCCCTCTTTGCGTTTCTGATCTCATATTTTTCTGGAAACATGACTTGTTTCTGCATACCTTACCTACCCTTAAAGCTTTTAAATAGCATTTTGGGACATCTTGTAAGTATCAATCACGAATTTACCAAGGTTTTACTTATTTAAAAACATGAAAGTATGTTGAAACACATTTAACCATTTTCCGCTACAATAAATAAATTTATCAATATCAGCGTCATCAAATTATGTTTCTGTATTTCAGTCTAAACAATGATTCAGATAAAATAGATTATTTATTCAAATATTTTACTTATTAACAGTAGGCTAATACTGAAAATGAGATTTTATAACTACTATAATAATTATTATTTTTATATATTTATATTAAAATATTATGTTTGCGTGCACCAAACACACATACTTGAAGAATTTTAAGCCATGAAACTTTTGCATTTTAAGCTCGAAATTTTGATTTCTTATTATAGTGCATTAATTTGTTTATTCAACCTTTAAGAAAAACCCCTCTGAGATATTCAGTACACTAGAAAACCTATTCGATATTACACACACAACTCTGATTCGTATTGATACAGCTTGATTAACTTATACTTTTAAGAATATAAGTTTGTTTTAGTGAGCAGTACCATTCTTTAAAGTGCGTCCCATAATTGTAGACTCATAGACTCATTCGTGTTGTAAACTGTACCTGGTGCATCATTTTCTTTTACTTAGTTCACTGACAAAGCGCCCCTTTAGCTGCCCTTTTTTGTATTTCCGACCCCAAGTTCGTAGAAAAACCGAAATTTCTTATGCATGACCTAAAATTGAAGTTTATAAAAGACTTTTCACGACACCCTGTGGAATGGAATATTATAAAACTGACCCAAAACTGTTTACGACCCATGTTTTGTAACAAAAATGACATATTTCTATGCATGACCTACCCTTAAAGTTTGTGAACGACTTTCCGGGACATCCTACAGAATGAAATAATATAAAGCTGATACTTATGAATACAGAAATAAATAAAAGTTTTATTTAATTAATTAACACTCCAAAAATATCAGCCTCGGAACCAATTCAACTGAAGCAAAGTCGCAAGTTAATTATTAGCACTCTTCTGCTCTCTGGAGATTATAAGCCGGGCTAACTTAATCGATTTTCTCTTATCTGCTGGACGGATCAATTTTAATTATTGAAAGACACAAATCAGTGTTTCAATATATTCACTAAAGGCCGTTCATAATCTTAAGTAATCACCGCCGCATTAATGCGGAAATAAGTCGGCTTAAGATTTTCGGAGCTTTGAATGCATAGCTCCATCTTATCTGGAGGGTCCAATGCGATGGAATTCAACTCCCGTGAATTCTCGCAGCCGAAATTGGATCTAGAGGCCAGCAAAGCCTTACAGGAGATTTCAAACCTCATTACACACTCATCCTCGTGAGTTAAGAGAGGAATCACGATTTGCAGCTGATGATTATTTGAGTGTAACCAATGACATGTCACCTTAGGCACTTTCGGCAGCTAAACTGGTTGGATCTAATGCAATAAATTAATATGTACTCAGTAGATTTGCGGGAAATATGCCTATGGGTCGCATGATTGTTCTGGTTGGATCTAAATGCAAAGTGAACTCGGTTTTAGTCTAGTTAAAAGGATAGGTCCCGTGTATTTCCAAATTTAGTTGAAAATAAAAAAACCTTATAATGATTCCTATGCAGTTCAATAAAAAAATTATGGCAGTCAGTGTAGGGTTTCTCTTTAAACAATAGCATAAGTTGAATACTTGGTTGAATATGCTTCCTTCGTGCATGATCTAGACATGATAATTTTTTAGTGGTTCTAATACTGCTTGGTTTAGCATATTTAGCCAAGTTCATGAGTCATGGACTGACATTAAGGGGAATTGGGGCAACTTCTGTTGCTCAAGAAAATATGAAGCATCTGTAAAAGTCTGGAATAGATCCAATATATTCGGTAGGTAGGTAGGTATTTGGGGTAAACAGTGCCAAACAAATGATAAGCCCAATACATGAAGATAGGCTGTTTTTCTGTATGATTTTAAAAGACACTAATCCACATTTGTGTTTCTCTCAGAGTTAAATCAGGGGACGATTTCCTTGTAAATATCCACTGGGTGTTTATCTTTTACATTAAAAAAAGGGAATGGATGAGAGTACTATACCTTTGGCGGGATTATAAATCGTCTCAGGAATTAAAAACACGTCCTATTCTAACCAAATGTAGCTTAGGGGTAGCAAACAGTGGCTAGTAGAGAGGGACCAGGTTGGGGTTAAGGCCATTCGTTGTCAAAACGTGCACACCAAAACATTACCTTTCTACTCTGACTTTTCGAACATCCCTCGTATTAAAATTAGTTAAAATTTCGTTATTTGCAGAACTAAGGCATGGAATATTGTGGTGTTTACCGCAGTACGAATCAATGATTCGAATGAATGGGGATAAGCTAATTATTATTTTATTACACACATATTTATGTATTTTATATTAACGTCAATAAAATTCACCGGTGTAAGGAAGAGAAAATTCATGAATGAAGATAGAAGACTGCTTGTGTCTGTTAATTGATTGTATGATTGAATACATTCAAGAGTAAATGTATCTACAATTGTTTACCTATATAAAGAGTTTAGATTAAATACCTGTACTTCTAGCTTACATTTATCCATACAATATCGATATGTGTCATTTTATAACAACACATTAACTGATGCATAAATTTTCTAATGCTACTAGGAAACCAACTACTTTTTGTGGCAAAAACGTTTTTCAAAACAAATGAATGTCAGTCGCCTTAAATGGTATACGGAAATGGAAGTAGAATGGACTTCCATACAACTCGAGGATTACGTTCCACGTAATAGAAAACCGCGTTATACGGGATATGCATTACGACAAGTTCAATCATGTCCCTAAATTGTAACTGCGTATATTGCTAATAAGATGTTACTCTTTTAAAAACAGTCAGGTAACTGTTCTTGTATAAACAAAATGTACAACATACACTTTTCTAAAGAAAAAAAGTGAAAATGTTAAATTTATTTTAATTGTAATAAGGTTTATCACACTATATGAGAACTAATCGTAAATTTTTCGTCGCATTATTTTTTCCCCGTCACGTTATACAGGAGTCCACTGTATACATACGTTTCAAAGATTAATATCCAAGATGTTATAAAAATTTAATAGCATATTTGCACTTTCATCCACAAAAACTGCCACCCAATAGTTTTGTCTAACTTACCGGGAAATACGTATTAAAATTATTCAG